>WWET01005942.1:2969-18963 GCA_011038615.1 Limnodynastes dumerilii
GTCACCACATGTCTCCAGCGGCCCTCCCCCCTTTTCCTAACCAGCGGCACTGGTCTGGAGTCAGACTGTGGCTGGATGCTAAAAACTGACAGGCAGGGGCGTATATACCCCTTAGGCTGGTGCCATCCTAGCCTCGGGGTAGATATGCCCTTGGTCTTCTCACCATGACTAAATTACTTGGGTACCCGGTAGTGTTACTTCATGAAATAGCCAATGTTGTGATCTGTTGGAATGCTGGTTGCTTTGCTTTTCTAATTTGCCAGCAAGCGCTAGTTTTTATGGCAGGCGATTATCCTTATTGGTAAGGTGAATTGTGCTGGGCAAGGGGTTTTTGCTTATCAGATTTTAGACAGTAAAAGGAAAGATCTCCTGGTTATTGTGGAAGTCAATGGTGTTCTTTTGTTTTTTTTGTTATGCAAATATTGCATTAATTCATTAGTTTACCATAATAACAAAGGCTTTGTTCTTTGTGTAATGATTTCTCCGAAGCAAATATTCTTTTACATTTTTTTTTGCAGGTTCTTCTTGTTCAAGGCTATTTAGCAAAGTCTGGCTGGGGATTTCCCAAAGGAAAAGTGAATAAAGAGGAAGCTCCCCATGACTGTGCTGCAAGAGAAGTCAGTACACCCATGTTACTTACTAGGGCATTTTGCAGTGTGCCGCTGTGAAAATGTCTTTTTTTGCAGTACACACAGCTGACAGCTAATGTGTTTGTGTCTATTGCGAAAAAGTTCCCATTTAAACATTTTTGCCGTAGGACCTGATTATTTCTGATGTTTCCAATGAGATGACCAGACAGGTTAGTGCAGGGGAGGGGATGTACTTTACCAGGGTAAAGTAGGGTTAGGCTGCGGGGATGTGATGGATTGCATAAGGGGAAGGAAGGGATAGTGTAATGGAAGGGGAGGGTTTGGGTGAGAATTCGCATAAGGGTTGGGAAATAGGAATAGGCGCTTACCTGTCTGCAGCGGGGCAGGATTGTGCAGCTCCATCCTCGGAAATGTGGTGTGGAAAATGGACCATTCACAGAGCAATCCCACACTTGTCTACAGGTTATGTATAACAGCTGTCAGGTGTCTGATATTGGTTGCAGTTCCTGCTCCGATTAGCTGCCTTTAGAAATAGGGGAGGGTTAGGGTCAGGTTGTGGGGAGTGGGGTCTTAGGGTTAGGCTATAGAGAAGAAAGGGTTAGGGTCAGGCTAGGGATAAGGGAGGATAAGGGGAAGGGTTGGGGTTAGTTTTTAGGCTTACTTATTGGTGCACCGTGTTTGTAATCGATATCCCAGCCTGTTCAAAACTGGCTATTGAAATAGGGCCGTTCTTAGCGGGGACCCACACAAATATATATAACAGAGATACAAAAAACCCCACCACTCTTGCATTAACCAGTAACCAGCTATGACATTCTATCTTTACAATAAAAGTCAGAGATTTGTTACATACATTTGCAAATATATGATAAGCCACCAGCCACTTACAAGGCTTTTTTGTTTTGGTTGTCTTTCATAGTTTTTATGTTTTCAGTATTAACCTACAATGTAGAAAATAATTTTAATAAACAAAAACCATTGAATGAGAAGGTGTGTCCAAACTTTTGACTGGTACTGTATGTATGTATCTTTTATATATAACTGACACCTCACACTTGAAGGATACTAATACTTAGTTTGTTCTGTATGTGTTTCTGCATGTCCAGCCATACTCAGTTATCAATGTTGTGTCTCTTGCATCTCCTGCTCCTTTATGAGGCAAATGTGACCTGATTCATGTCTTAGAAATTTATTGTGTTGCCTAAACTGGTAGTCCATGCCACAGCTGGACTCTTAGAAGATATTTCAGAATGGCACTTTTATTTATATGAACACTTTATTTATGCTAAAATTCCTTATTTAATTTAGATTTATTTTGTATGTAACTTAATGAGGGTTGTGTGTGACCCGTTGTGAGTCTCTCAGCTGCAATGGTTGTAATTACAAAGTAGGGTCAGCTGAAAGTTACTTTTCGTCCATCTCTGTTTCGAATGACAGAAGTTTTAGAATTTTTTTAATGAATGGCTGAGTATGCGATTTACATAGTCACTCATTCATTTTCGTATGTGCCGCCAGACCACTGGAGAGGTTAGTAACTTGCTGCGGGGGGAGGGGGGAGACTTAGGGTTGGAAGTTTGTTGGGGATAGAATACTTATTTACCTTTCGGAGCACCATGTTCGGTGCTCCGGGGATCGACTGCTATTCCTCATCGAGGCATAAGCAATCAATATCCCAGCCAGTTCGGAAGTGGCTGGGAGCGAACGGCCCTGTCGAAATGGGGCCGTTCACAACTGGGACCCACACTCATGTGGTCTGTAAAAGCTGGTCATCTTCCTGCTTCATTTTACGCTAAAGGTCCTTCTTTCCATGGAAAGCATAAACCATCCTCTGCGATGCTTGTGGGTACTGCTTTATGCATTGTCTTGGCAATTTCCCTTTTCCTCTGCAATCTTGTGTCATTTTGGCAGAGCCATTAACATAGACTTTTCTGAAATATTTCTCAATCCCTGGTTCAGTCAGTGAATGCTATTCTTCTACCTGTACTTGCATATAATCAAAAACATCCAATACAATAACCAGACATCATAGTATTTAGCAGTTAAAGTATATTAAAGTCAAGATTAGTAAATTAATATTTTATCATTCATTCATTTATTTATATTCCCCCAGGTACTTGAAGAGACTGGCTTCGATATCAAAGATCGCATGTGCAATAATGATTACATTGAATTAAAGATCAATGACCAGTTGGCCCGTTTATATATCATTCCTGGCGTCCCAAAGGACACAAAGTTTAACCCAAAAACAAGACGAGAAATCAGAGTAAGTTATGTTTTTTTGGTAATGGTTTACTTTTACTTATTCTTTTATCTATTAATACTTTTTATATTTTAAAATGAGAAAAAATAATGTATATCTCTAATTTTTCTGTAGAACATTGAATGGTTTCCAATTGAAAAACTTCCTTGCCATAAAAATGACATGACTCCCAAATCAAAGCTAGGATTGGCTCCGAACAAGTTTTTTATGGTCATACCTTTTGTGAGGTAAGTATCGTGGTCAGTGGTTTTCTTGCAGATTAAGATTTTGAACGGTCAGTCTCCTGCATGTATTACTTTCTTGTTTTAAGAGGGTGAGGATGTAAAGTAGTGAACTGACCTCTCTAGACCACTTGTTGTTCTCTGCTGTTTCAAAAAATAAGTCTTTTACAACTGTGTTTAGGCAGTTACCTAATTTAACATGTATACTTCATTCACTAAAATGACATCATTACAATTAATTTTATTTTAAATAAATGCTATTTTCTTAGTTTATTTTTAGTTTACAGTTTTATGCCTATTCTAATCCCTTTAGACCATTGCGTGACTGGCTACATCGGAGGCTGGGGGACTCGTCAGACAGTGACAATGGATTAACTTCTGCTGGAAGTACACCGTCTAAACCTAATCTGGAATCAAAGTAAGTAACTCTTAGTTTAACTTCTCAATCTGTAGGAAAATCGACCGTTCCAGCATAATGATTTCCAGCTCTCATGGCTTTCATTATCGGTACCCTTTATTCAAACATATTACAACCTTTTTCAAGCTCTCTTATCTATGTGAATAGCAAGTTTTTGGAGGTAGGCTGAACTTGGCAGATAGGACAGTGCTAATTAGGAAGGAGAGCGTTATATTGAGAAAACACAAACACCATAGACTATAATTATAAAGCAATTCTGCATGTGGGTGTCACACAGGTGTAACTTTCCTCTTATGGCACTGAGCAAGTTGTGATTCTCCCCCTTTTACTTTGTAGCATTCCCTTCTATATAGAAAACGACCAGCACAAATAGTATGTGATATCTTGTAACATGTGCATGAGAAACGTATTCTAATCATTGATTTACATTTCTTTCTTGGTAGACCTAAAATGCGCTGTATGCCTCAGTTTTCTGAGCCTTCTCCAGCAGAGCCATGGCCAAAGCCCAAGATACAGCAGAAGCCATATGCACATTTCAATCCAGTGGAGATGTCGGAGATACTGAAAATGAAGGTAACTATTTTATGTTTTGTTGATTCCTGTAATACTGTAAAAATATCATTTTCATGATAAACAGAATCTAAGTCTAGGAAATATGGTTCTGTGTTATCATCTTCTGCATGTTGTGCTGTGACTATCCACAGCAATAGTTGCTTTTCTGTATTAGGAACTGTAACGTACATTTACTCTCTAAGAACCGGATCCCAAAGTAATATCGATTGCACATATGTACGTCCAATTTTATGTGTGTATAGCAAGATACTGGACCGGATTCACAACTACGGGTTCTGGTAATGTACGTGCCGATTTGTAAGTGCTGCGCTAATGCACACGTGTAGTAAACATTTGATGCTATCTACGTGGCGTTTTGTTACATAGATTGCGTACATGCGGTCTTTTAAGACCGCATGTACGGAATCTACGTAGCGAAACGCTACGTAGATAGCGTAAAATATTTACTATGCGTGCATATTAGCGCAGCACTTACAAATCGGCACGTAAATTACCAAAGCACGTAGGGGTATATTTACTAAGGTCGATTTGGCCCAAATCGCCCAAACTCCCGGGCCTTTAGCCAAATCAACACGGCAAACATCGCTGGACAGAAATCGTTCAGATGTTTGCCATACAAAACATACAGATCATCGGATTCACTAAAGGCGATTTAACGAAGTCTGACGTGAAATCCCTGAAAATAAAATCGCCTGCTGTGTGGGGAGCTTTCAATGAAAGCGCCCGACACTGACCCTGAAAAACACATGTCAATATACTTGACGTGTTTTTCTGTGTATAAACCAAGTGCAGCATGCTTGAAAGCCTTAGCCATGCTGTGCTGATAGAACTACAAGGCTCAGCATTACTTAGCCTTGTAGTGCTATCAGCGTCAGCATGGTAAGGCTTCTAACCTATAAAAAAAAAAATAATGTACACAAAACATACCGATATACATTACAATGTATCCGTGTTAAAATGAACCTTTTCCCTGACTAATGTTACCCCCTAATGTGTACACTTACCTCTGGTGGTCCCGTGTCCTATACTAACTGTATTGCAATATAGTGTGTGGCGTTTAAAAAAAAAACCAAAAAAAAACAAACATTTTTTTCACTCACCGTTTGCTGTCATCTTTCTTGGGAAGACTTGCTTGAAGTGTAGAATCTTCTTCTGTTGATTGGAGTCTGCCGTCGGCTTGCTTGCAGTGGGATCCCCGGTCTTCTGGTCCGGCCCCTCTGCCTCTTCTGTTGACTCGACGGGGACTGGCTCCTCCTCCTCTTCTTTGCTGCTCCTAGTGCCATTCTGTCGCTAGGGGGCAGCCTTTTATTTAAATGATGACGTCAGAGGCCAGAGTGTAACTGACGTAATCATTTAAATAAAAGGCTGCCCCCTAGCGACCGAATGATCATTAGGAGCAGCAAAGAAGATAAAGGAGGAGCCAGTCCTCGCTGAGTCAAGAACAGGAAAGGCAGAGGAGCCGGACCAGAAGACCGGGGAGCCCACTGCAAGCAAGCCGACGGCAGACTCCAATCAGAATAAGAAGATTCTACACTTCAAGCAAGTCTCCCCATGAAAGATGACAGCAAACGGTGAGTGAAAAAAATATTTTCTCTATAGAAAAGCACAGCGATTTACCCCTTGCAAAATTGTGGCAACGCGCAGGTGTTTAAAAAAAATCGCAGACAACTTGCAGCTTAGTCAATTCGGTGAATTCACTCTGCAATTCGCCTGTAAATCACGGCAAGATCCAACGATTTGAAATCGTAGGAAAAAATCGTCTTTTGTAAATATACCCCGTAGTTGTGAATCCAGTCCAGTATGTGCAAAACTTAATTTGTACCCCTTTTATAGTTTTTCTGAGGTGCAATAATGAACAAAAAAGACCCAAAGCAATACTGAATAACTAGTTCCGGCCCCTCTGCCTCTACCTAAAAATCTGATTTTCCAGAGCTTTTTGTGTATGGTGGTTTTATGACATTTTTGCGGTGTTATGTTTGATTTTGTGTGGTAGAATCAAAATCTGAGGAGTAATGGTAAGAAACAGCATCAAGACTCTCCAAACCCAAAGAAGAAGGCAAATGGGGTCCACAATCCACAAGCCAAGCAGCCGAATAATGTTGTGGTAAAGAACATTTATCACTGTCTAACATGTTTCCAGTATAGAAAGTTGTTTTATTTTCTGATTCCTTTATTTATTTTGACATATAAGTATAGAATAATCTGTTTCCAGTTGCGAGTTATATGAAAGCTATGCTCAACTTGCCACCCTGGAAATTGCATTGAAAAACAAAAAAACAACAACATATGCTTAGTTCATATAACAAAATGCTCTACATTTTATCAAAGCTACTTGGTTAATATAAATTTTTATCTCTATAGAAATCGGACCGAAAACTTAACCCCAAGAGGCTACATGATACCTTTGAAGTGGGTAAGTCCTTGCTTTTGGGTTCTTTATGTATTGGAAATGAGAAGGTTACCCGTCTCTATATAATTCCACATCAAGGACCTGATTCACACTTAAGAATCTTCTTAAAATAAGAACTTAAAGTCACACCTGGGCTAAACCATGTTGATTGCAGGGGAGTCATATTTCGTCTGTTGCAAACAGTACTAGTGTTGAGAGGTGATATTTCCCAGCCCAAGTCTAAATAACAGTGTGATAGTAAAGCTGATCAGTATCTGTGTGCAGTAAGCAATTCAAAGATATATCCCTGCATGCAAAGAATACAATTAAATTAATCCCCCTGCAATCAACATGGTTTTGCCCAGGAGTGACTTTAAGTTCTTATTTTAAGAAGATTCTTAAGTGTGAATCAGGTCCCATATGCAAGTAGGGCTTATCCAGAGTTAGGAGTAAATCTGCACCGTGGCGACATCATAACTTCAGGGACTCGGAATACACGAGCACTGCATTACCTGGACTGACTGGGATGGAAAATGCTGTCCTAGTTCCATACCCTGGGGTGGAAAGCCAAAGCACTTCTGCTATGAGGGAGAGGTGAAGTATGCGGATAATACAGTCAGGGGGTGCTACGCCCCTCTGTTCTGTCCATCCCGGGAATAACCCTAGTATCAACGAGGGTCGCTGACCCAGGCTGACTCTTTCACACTGACACCTGACCAGGGTTATTCCCGGGTCCCTAGCTCAGTGTGAAAGGGGTATAAGTTGGCCAGCACTTTCCTAGCATACAATGCAATGTCATTAGTTTGCACCCCTCACATTAAACCTTAGCTTGTGTAGGGGCACTTTTGCACGTACAACTATGGCTTAGCCCCAATGTGTTCTCTTGGGGACCTATAAAAGAAGTAGATTGTGCCCATTGACAGTGCAGAATGTGTACACCTTATACTTCCTTTTTGTTGTGTTGTACATTTTGTATCTTGCGCTGAAAAAAGTGGTTTTTAGAGAAACCCTTCTCGTCTGTCCTAAGTTGCAGAAGTGGGTTCTTTTATGTTCTGTTTATGTTAAACCCCAGTATGTAGATTCAAGGTGGGTACTGACGTAAATTCTGTTCCACTTATATCTGATTGAATTACACAGCAGCTGTTACATACAGTGTACACAAACACACACACTAAACTAAAGTATATAATGATGTCTATATACACCAGTATTTATGTATGCTTGTATTTTATTTAGACTCTGCTTTTGGTGTGTGCTACCCCTCTGAAGGAGAGCTGTATAACCATGCTGAAGATGAAGCTTGCGATGGGATTGCACTGCACCAATTCTCTTCTAAAGCCTTCTTGGGTTTCCGGTTTGATAGGGACGCCATAATGAAATCCTTGGACCTCTAACCCACCAGAGCTGCACGAGGCTCACAGGTGCTGCGCTGTGTTGCAGCTGACAGCGAGTTTTAAACAAGCCTTACCTTCCTCAGGTTTTTCTAAGGATGTGCAGGGATTTTACTGGTGGTTTGGAAAAGGTCTGTCCTATGGACGGGACTTGCTACCTGGTTCTCTGTGAATATGAGTGCATGGGTGAGGGGAGGGGGGAGAGATTTCCTCCTTGCACTGTTTTTTTGCAATATCAATTTTTTTTTTACTTTATACACACTAGTACCTTCTCAGTGTTTAACTCTCCTGTCATTTATACAGTGGGCATTTTTTTTTGGACAAATTATTGTTTTTCCCGTTTCACTCCCTGACTTATGTGACGTTTGGTATGTGTGTTTTTGCAGTGCTGTAGCTTGACTTCAGCCTGGAAGAAAACCACTTGTCAGTCATGTTTTAGATTTCCCTGTATCATATGTCCTGTAGATTGGCAGACGTTGTCTCTAATGTCTATAGAACATCCACAGTAATCAGGGCTGAGTTGGCAGTATAATTATCTGTCACTGTCAATGCAGAACTAAATATCTTTGCTCATCTATAAAAAAGCATGTCAAAATAGTTATCATAAATGTGAAAACTTGCTTTTTAACAGTGGTTTCAAGGTGTCTTAACTATAAAGGTAAAGCATATCATTTCGGTTTTTGTAAAGCTGTCTTCTGTTTTATATTGGTTTGTATAGGTGCTCCTTACTATAGCTAACTGAATCCAGAATTGAATACATCCTCATGTAATGAACAATGGCAGCCATTTGTATTCATGTTCATTTATACAGCTGTCACAAAAAAATGTTGTGAGTCTATGCTGATCAGCTTGATTCTGTTGTAAAAAGATTGGGTAGAGATGTGTTTGATGTACTTCATCATATCCAGGTGAAAGGTGAGCTAACAAACACTGGTGTGGCAGACCATCAGAGACCAGTTCACCAATTGCTGTCAAGTTCTGTCTCTATGTACTGTATGAACTTCTTGTCCTGTGAAATAAACAGCTCCCCAGATTTTCTAGGATTAGTCTACCCTCCATTGAAGTGGAAAGGTGGTTATATAGTTACTCATGTATTGCATACAAGTTGAATGGGCAAAGCAGCAACACTATAACACTGAGAATTTATGTACATTTTTGTTTGCAAAGTGAATGTTCCCTTAGTTTTCATTAGTAGCTATTTTCATCATTGTATCTCACATGGATCTCCACTCTGTTGAATTATATAGCTAGGCAATGCAACTTATTTTTTATATATTGTGTAGGTTATGTGCAGCATATAACTTTGTTAGCTATTCAGTACTTTTATATTGGAAAACTGTAAAGTTGGGGATAAGTTATTCATACCCCCCATCAGTCCGTGTATGGGCTTTTAAATGTCTTTTGGTATTGGCCTTGTCTAGTTTAATGCTCTTCAGATTCTGGTATTGGCAAAAAACTATATGCGTAACATGTTTTAGATGTAACAAAATTGTGTTGGAAGAAATAAATCTGTGCTGAGGGGATTCTTATGCATACACTAGATCCATGGCCTTTGAAGGGTTTAGATCACACAGCACCTCTTGGCACAATAGCCAGATTGTGGTATGGGAACTTTCTCTTTAAATCCACAATCCTATTACAGCTCTGGGATTTATGCCACAGTGACTAAAGTCACACTAGACAAAGACAAGTGCTAACTGCGTTGTAGTCACATGTATATTAGAGAAGAGTTGGACTAGCTTTATTTTATTCCCTGTAAAATCCCTCTGACATGCTGCATAGCTGCCTCTCTGTGCAGATTGACTGGTCTGTGTCTGGCATATTTCATTTCCACCTAGAGAGACTTTGAAAGTGACGAGACCGTTTGAATGAGGCTAGCTTAGACTGTTGGTTAAAGGAAAACGAGTTGGAGGTCTGATAGAACACTTATGAATGTTAGTCTTTCTTTTATTAGAATGACCTATTTTGTGTCTGTCTGTTTTTACGGTTTTATTTTACAAAGCAATACTTTCAATGTGACTTTGAGAATAAAACAGCCTAATGCTATCTGTTAGTGGAAATGGGCAGTTGTTTCTGGGTACATGGACGTCGTTCCAAGCTCTGCTCTCCATTTACCACTGACAGTTTTTGCTAATACAGATCAGTTAAATGCTTGATGCACCACCATATGTTGCTCTACAAATATATGACCTAACACTGCAGTACTAAACTATGCTCTTCAATAATTATTCTATAGAAGTTGTAAAAATGGTCCTAAACTCAGTGGGAAATTGGGGATATGACTGGTTGAGCATAATTTGGTCAGTCAATAGGAATTGTGTGTAAAGGAGTTGGAATGGCAGTATTTACGTCACATGGCCATGTGACCTGGCATGTCCTCCTCAGGCTGGATGTAGTCAGTCTGCCGCCCCTTTAATACAGCGAGCACATACAATTTCCTATCTGTTCTAGTGTGTCCCATTCTTATTTTATTTTTATTTTTTTCTATTATGTGCTTAATAAGACTGTGAACTTCTTACAACCTCAATGACTGTATTTTATTCTGTCTGCATTTCTAGATTAGCTGTGATACCAGACTGATTTTTCTGTCATCACTTATGGAATTGTTTGTTTTTTTTGTTTAGTCACAGGGCATCAGTCGCTGATAGATTTACATAATGACAGCATTTTGGCTAAATGGTCAACTACTGTTCTATAAAGGTACCTACAGGAGTGCATTTTCCATAGATGGTTCTTATTAGCCTAGTTATGAAGCTCTAGTCACCACTTTTTCTTGTGTAATTTCTCTCCTGTGAGCTCATATCCTTACCATGGATTTTTTCTGTCTTGTATTGTCTGCATCTAGTAATAACCTTTTTCTAAGCAGCAATAAACCAAACCTGTAAAACCATGCTTTAGTTTCAGTCTTGAATTGTTTTTGATACGATGTGTTAGTGCGTGTGTGGTGATTACATGTAGCTTCTCCCTTCTCCAATAATGCAACAAGTTCATTTTATGGAAAAAATGCCCTTGTTAAATTGATGATGTTTTAGCCATAAAACTCCTGTGGATTTCATGTGGATTGTGCCCAAGGGACTGGGTTCATTTTGTAAATAGGTGTTTATTCCCTCTGTGTCCCAATCTAGACTTCTGTACTTCTGCAATATCACAAATGCAGGAGTCGCAGAAATTATGGTAAGCTCTGGTTATAAAAAGGTCGTCCTTCGCCAATGCACAGTTGTCAGCATAGTGTGGTCAAATGATTGGTGATCCCTTCAAATCTCTCTTGCTTTTGTTGAGTTCAGATCTTCAAGCAAAAGTCTCCATCCAACCCATAACTCACATTAATATCCATATTAATGCCTCTATACAATTAAGGTCTAGTTTTTCATCATAATATAAGACTTATAATACTGAACCCAGGGTCCTCTTAACTGGAATAATTTCACTTTTGTTAAGCCTAGGACAAAGCAGACGCTTTCTATATGAAGGGTGTTTTTGTTTTTTGGGATTCAAAGTCGCTCTAGGGGCAAGATTTATTAAGCTGTGGGAAAGGAAATGTGGAGATGTTGCCCACAGCTACCAATCAGACTCTAACTCTTGCTTTCCTATTTCATACTAGATAATGTCAGTTAGAATCTGATTGGTTGCTATGGGCAACATCTCTACTTTTACTTTCCCACAGCTTAGAAAATCTGGGCCTAGCTGTGTTTTTGATGGAGAGGGCCACCTAGCGGGATGTAGCAGCCATTAATACACAAGGTTGCATCTGATTTGCTATCTTTATGGCAAAATATCTATTCTGCATAAACCTACTGTCCAGCCTCTGCAAAGGCTGGTGTGTGATAAAGATTCTGCAAGAGCCATTGCTCTTTATTGCTAGCCATTGCATTTATGCCTAGCAGAAGTTTACAGAGGTACAGAGAGTTACAGGAGACAAAAGCCTTCCATTATTCAGAAGCCCTTAATATTTTACCACCTCAGAGCTGCTTTGTCTGGAGGGCTCTTAGACTTAATGTATTAACACCTTTGCTGAACTTCTTCAAAGGAAGATGCACTGCTAAATATCAATGTGTTTTATATAAAAAAACCTCACACAATTCACATATAATGAATACCCCAATATTCTCCTCACTCTTAAAAACTTTTTGGGTTAGCTCTAGTTCTGGCCACAGGAAATTGGAATCACACCCAGAAGCTGCAAAAGATTGGTTGGGAAATGTGTGAAGTTTACAGTTTCCACCTCACACTTCCCCAAAAAATGACAAGTCCCATAATGCTTTGCCAAGTTAAGGTATGCCTATGCTGTTGGGGTTTGCTGGGAGGTGTAGTTGCACAACATGTTCAGAATATGCCTTATGATTAAGCACTTTTTTGGTGGAATCTGTTTTATAAAAGCGGTGGAGTATTTTTATTTATTTTATAAATGTAATATCTCACTTATTGCAGTGTGATAAAAGTAAATGCTGAAGCTGCATCTATCCGTGCATAAACATTGTGCTGCTTAGAATTCAGTGTCATGTCTACCTCTGATGATTTGACTGTAAGGGTTTGTGAAATGATGCCAGTCTCTAGTATTAATCTGCATTCTGTATGACACACATTGCAGAACAACTGGAGAAATACACAGGTAGTTTCACTTAGTTTGTTGCATCTGATGCACATTAATGTCTTGCTTGTTTACACAGGGCGTTCAATGTGAACATAGTAAATCTACATTAAAACCATGGCTCTCAATATAGTGCTGGTTAGATACTGCAATTATTGTCTTGTTGGCAATTATATCACGCAGTGACAAGTAACAGCTTCTTCATGTACCCAGCATTTACTATGGTTGCACGCCTTAAAATATGTTATCCTGCACTGCATGCAATCATCCGTTTCTCAATGGATGGCGCCGCCGTTGTCCCGTTTTTATGCGCCCTACATTTCAACCTAGACCTATGGATCCAGCAATGTGCTGTCTGGCATTGTAAGCTGGGTGGCTGCTTGTGCTGTTGAAGTCCAGTCTCATTTGGTGAAGTAAACCATGGGGTTGAATTGACTTGATATTGGATCATTACGTGGCACATTGCTGAATCAGTGCAGGAGGCAGCTCCTATTGGTTTGTACACGTCCTCTCTGCTAAACTAACAGGCTCTAGTTACACCAGAACTGATCTTTCCATGTTGGCCCAAAGTGATCATTGCTTTTATTGTTTAAGGCTCCGTAGCACTAATCTGTCTGTGGGGTTACTTCACCACCAGCAGCTTTTCTGTGTTAAGATCAAGGAACATGTTATTAATGATTAAGTTGAGGAAACAAGTAAAGGCTGTGTATTGTGATTCTTTTATTCCTATTTGCCTGCACTACACTGGCCTATTGGTTTCTATGCACTTCTCTGTGTATTATGGACGTTTTAAGATTATTCATTTTTAAAATTAACCATTTTAATCCTATGCTAAACCACATTAAGGCAGTCAATTATGTACCAAAACTGACATATATTTCTTGACAGTTCTCTTTGCTTGTCTAATATGAACTTACTGTAATAACGATTGTGCCAGAGTAAAACAGAGAAACCAAATGAAGAAAGACTGCTGATTTGTGTAGCTAGTTCTGTGGCATCATGCACTTAACTTGAATATAATAAACCTTGAAGTGAAAGCTTTTCATTATTTTGATCTTACATGAAGTTTTAGACCGGAATGTATGACGTTTCTCTCCCTCTCCCAGTGTTACTATAGCTGCCTTCATATCTTCTCAGAACCTGCACTGCTATGTTTCTTGGTATGGGTTAAATGTGAAATTGGCTCTGTGATGTACGGAGAAAATGGCTTTTAAACTCTGTTGATTCTTACACATTAGAATCCTGTGTATACTGCATGCGGTCCCATATATGGTGCTGTATAAGCTTATAAACATTCTTCAACTGTTGGACATTACTCACTGGGTAATCGAGGCCTGCATAGGAGTACCCCAAGTTCCTGCACTCCTGTTACTAGGGGAGGCAGAACAAACCCTATTGGAGAAATCCTACAATACTGCACATGTTACTGTCTGTATAGTCTGCTGAAATGGATAAATTCTATAATGATTACCTTCATATTGGCCCGGATTCTCTCTTGCAAATTTTTCTTTAAAGATCGCATTTACGCAATCTATGTAATGTAAAGTTACGTAGATAGCGCAGAAGAGTTACTATGTATGCACCTAAACCTACGCTCGTATCAAGAAGAATTAGCAACTGAGAATCCGGGCCATTGCTGCCATGTTATCTTGGTTGATTTAGTCCAGGTTGGGTTTCCTTATATTGGTATTTAATAGGAAAAATAGGTTTTAGTGGAGACCTTCAAAAATCTTGTAAACCAAAATCGGATCCATTCTGAACCTGTTTTGTTTGAATGTCTTGGCAAGCATCCGATATATGCTTTGTATAATAAGTATGAAAAGCAACAAAAGAATAGCCATCCAGTCAGGGCTTAGCTAGCTGCATGTGACTATATATTGCTTGCACCTAAGTTCATAGTAGCAGCTAATGATTGGGACGATTAAGGCTGCTTGGCATCTGGCAGATTTCCTTTACATCTACCCAAAGTAAAGAATTTAATTATTAAGGAATTACCTCCTTGTCTAGTTCAATGATTATTAATTTTGTTTGTAAAGTTTTCTGTTCTCCACAGTGATATGGAGAGACAAGGCAATTACTTCATTGCGAAATGTATTTAATGGAACCGGAAAAAACTCAATTAAGCATTTATCTGATTTCTAACATAGTATTGTCTTATCAGTAAGTTTTTGGTTTAGTTGGTCACAGTGATGCCAGATGTGATTTGTTCTATTAGATTTCTTACCTCAACAATTAAATAATTGCACTGAATGATTTTCCCCCCTCCCTCAAACCTCAGCATGTGAACACATATAAAAGAAAGATGGTATAGGAAACGCTATACTTAGTAGTTTGTACTTTGTGTGTAAGTGAGGGCAGCGTGGTTATACAGTAGTATTCATTGCTGCCCAGTCACAGGGTCATAGCTAGCATTTTACAATGACACTCCCTGTGTTTTCATAGGTTTTCACTCACTCACTCACTCACTCACTCACTCACTCACTCACTCACTCACTCACTATTTGTCTTGTGACAATTGACTTCAATGTCAGTGTTTGTGAAAATGTAGACTGTAAAGCTGGGTGCACGTCTGCACGATCTGATAGCTGGGAAACCATGTGGTCTGTACACATTTCCCAAAGCTATTTACCTTTTGCAAGCTGACCAGTAACACCGCAGAACATTACCAGTTCCGAACTGGCTTTTCTCATTCAGACAAATCAGTACAACATTCACACTATACAGTTTTCCGGCTGAGCAGCTGGATAATTGTATCGTGTGTAGCTAGAAGATAAACCATTGACTTGGATTTGTTTGAATCTCATTGGATAAGAAGAAAGTCTGCCATTGTTTTTGTGCTATTGGCTTGTAACTTTGCTTTTTCCAAGCTATACAATGGTTAGAAAATGACTAGTTGTTTTTGACAAATCTACCACTAGGTAACTGCTCCAAAATTAAAGACTAAAGCTGAGGACACACTGGAGGTTTTTTATTATTATTATTGTGTAAATCCTGATTTACTCCGACATCTTACCATTATGTACTGTTGAATTGTGAAGCAGCAACTGGCTCCCGATATAATAAGCTGAACCAATCTGCTAACTTAAAGGCTCCCTTTTCTGTGAGTGCCCTTCTCTTCTGCTAATATTATCAGCAGGAGAAGTGTATGGCACTTATAACAGGACCTTTCCCTGCCCTGGAAATCATCCCATTTATCGGGTCGCCACCTGCTGGGATCGGTAATTGTCACAGTGTACGGCCAGCTTTATTGTGACTTCAAATCTGGAGTAAAATCGTTTCCAATCATCTGATCATTTAATTAACAGCCAGTGTGTGCCCAGCTTAAGGATAATACCAGTGCTGGTATACCGTTGCAAGTCCCCACACCGATGGCTTCATTACGAGGTAGGGACAGCCAAAAGTTGCTTTTCGGATGTCTCTTTCCAATGACAGCAGTTTAATATTTTTATGACTGGGTGAGTATGCGATCAGCACGCTCACCCATTAATTTTCAGCAGTGCTGCCATCAGACCATCGGAGAGGTGAGTAACCCTCTTTCAGGACTTAGGGTTAGGCTGGGGGGGG
>WWET01005942.1:53491-68252 GCA_011038615.1 Limnodynastes dumerilii
GTCAGGCTCTCTCCCCAGCAGCTGTGACTCCGACTGTCTCCCTCGCGGTGCGCGCTGCACAATAATGTTGAGGTGACCTTAGGGAGACAGCCGGAGTCACAGCTGCGGGGGATAAAGACTTACACAGCCGGAGGGACAGCAAAGGTTAGTTCAATGTTGCATCCCCTGTATAAGATGCACCCGATTTTTTAGACCCATTTTTTGTCTAAAAAAGGTGCGTTTTATTCATGGGGAAATACGGTAAGTGCTGCTTTAGTGAATCTGTTAATGTCTCAAGATTCAGTGTTCTGATTTGCATACAAGCTCATAATAATTTATTTACTTAGTGTCTGCATCCATCCTTCAGCCCACCGAGAAAAATAGAATTTAGTTTATTGCCCTGTGAACATCTCCTCCTACCATATACAATGATCAGTAATCACAACTGTACAATAAAGCCTGGGAAAGGTCTATCAATTTATACAGACAGACCTCATGGATTAAAAGATTAAAAATAAGAGACGAAAGTTACTCCAACCATGTTGATTGCAGGGGAGTCATATTTCATCTGCTGCAAACAGTATTAGAGTTGAGAGGTGGTGTTTCCCAGTCTAAATAACAGTGTAAAAGTGAAGCTGGTCAATATCTGTGTGCAATAAGCAAAAGCAAAGTATTCTCCCCGCATGTATGGAATAAAATAAATTTCATGCCTCCTGCAATTAACATGCTTTTGCCCAGGTGTAACTTTCCTCTCATATTTTTAAACTCTGAATCTGGCCTCATATGAGGTCTATATAAATGGACAGACCTTCCCTAGGGGCTGATACCTGCCATTTCTATTCTTTGCATTATGATTCAGAGAGTGGCCTTGCCCTCTCTTTGGTGTGATTGGTAGCTTAACAAGGAAGCACACTGAGGTTACTTTTGCATATTTGTACAATAAAGCCTATTTGAAGAAATTGTAAACAACTTCCTTTCAAGTAAAATACTATGCTTTGGGGTGATTGGATGTACAGTGTATAACCAATATCACTCCCGACTAAGAATTCAACAAGAAACAACAAGAATGAGAAATAGTACATTGCTATTGCGTATAACCATTGCAATGGTAAAAACAAAGTGAATGGCATTGGCAGTGAAGTAGTTAAGGAAGAATAGCTTGCATTTCATGTGCATTAGAAACCAAGCTCATAGGTCTCCAGAGGACACCTAATTATATGCTGGTTGAGGGTTAGGTCATCCATTAACATGTCTGCCTGAAATGTTGATTGATCTCAGTAATCAGCCAGGGAATAACATCCCATCATGCCCTGTATTAAGTTGTGCTGTTTTTAAAGCATTAATGAACAACCACAGCACTATTAACAAAAGGATTCACATACTGCCCTTTGGGGTAATGCCAGCTTTATGAAATATTGATAATGGATATATTTTCTAACTCAGGTTAGTGGAAACTGGAGAAACCCAACTTGTCCTTGAATAACTTTTAAGTATAATGAGATTATGCCCCTTCCCCCGCACACATTTGGAAAAAGCTGTATTTACAGCTTAAGTCTATCTCAGGGGAAGATATTAACCAATTTAAATACCATCACTACATACATGGATCTGGGCTCTCCTTTTCTCAGAGATTAACATGGTAAATAGTAACGGATTGTTATTTCTTTATAAACTAGATACTGCAACACAACTGAACATCATTATACTGGATTACATGATTCTGGTCATTTCACAGAAAAATACATAACCTGTGATTTTGATAAATAAGTTTATCTTAGTTTTCCCTCTTTATATTAAGATTATGCACATTTCTATTTATTATCTGCTGCCATCAGCCTGATCTGATTCCATCATGACAGCTGACATCAAGGACATGCTGTGACTGTTCCTACAAATAGTGAACCCAGGTAAGCGTGTCTAGCATAGGTGGATGGAGCTCATCACACTAAAATAGCCCATTCATTTCTACATGCTGGAGAATCTCATCTGTGCTACTTACAATATGAAAGTCTTTTCACAGAGTGTAAAATACACTACAAGCTATTTCCCTGTAAGCTATATCATCATACAAACAAAAATAAAATTAAACCCACGTAATAACAAAAATAATAACAAAAAGGGAAAAATAAGAGATGAGTGCAATACAATACAATATCATTATGTTGACACATATAGAGCAGAGGAGCGGGACAGAGCGGAGGAGATAAGGGGACAGAGTGGAGGTACGGCACACCGCCACAGGGCAGAGCGGAGGAGCGGGACACCGCCACAGGGCAGAGCAGAGGAGCGGGACACCGCCACAGGGCAGAGCAGAGGAGCGGGACACAGACAGAGGGCAGAGCGGAGGAGCGGGACACCGACACAGGGC
Source organism: Limnodynastes dumerilii (assembly GCA_011038615.1). Lineage (NCBI taxonomy): Eukaryota > Metazoa > Chordata > Amphibia > Anura > Limnodynastidae > Limnodynastes > Limnodynastes dumerilii. The sequence goes on from WWET01005942.1 coordinate 55,839, forward strand.
AGAGCGAAGAATAGAGCAATGGAACGCAGATAAGGGATTAAAAGGCAAGGTATGCCAACCTTATGAGGGGGTTCAATATGGCAGTTGACATGGTACATCTGTAGACTAATGGACCAGATTCAATGCTCCGGAGCTCTGCACGCCCTGTCACTCCCCTTCTTACGGAGCTCTTGACACTTAAGGGTCCAAAACGCTAACTTAACTTTAACTGCAAGCTGTAAGTTGTATTGTTACAATACGAAATGCATTTATTTATGTATTAAAAGGTTTTTTATCTAGTGCCATCAGTTTTTGTAGCGCTTTACAATTTTACAATCATTGTAACATGACTGAGTAGCAACAAACAGCCTGGGCTCTGCTCACAGACTTACAATCTATAGGACATTGGGGGTTGATACATTAGCATTTCTCCCAACATCTGAGAATTGGTAAGAGGGACAAAATTTTACAACCTGGTAGAGGGTCTGCCCCTTACTATATGTCTAGTCTCCCTATATCTGCCCCTTACTATATGTCCAGCCTCCATGTCTGCCCTTTGATTATTGCCCTTTCCTCCATGTCGCTCCCACTCTGTCTCTCCCAGTCACATGGTGCGGCTGTGCTGATTATACAGAGCTCCTACGGGAGCCTTGTAGGCCCAAATCTGTTTTCTAGAACGGCAGTGACCCTGCTGTAGGTTAGGTCACTGCCATTCACAGTAACAGATTTGGTAATACAGAGCACCGAGTATTTCCAGGACTGTTGTGTAAAAAAGCACTGCTGCATATACAGTGGCACAGGCTAAAAAAAACAAACAAACACTTTGCCCTGAGAGGCTGATCTTTTGAGACTAGTTGTAAAGCGTGCAGGACAGTTGACAGTCTCACGAAAGCCGGACTGTCCCAATGGAATCAAGACAGTTGGGAGGTATGCATAAGGGCAACTGCTATATATACTGTATCATACAAATGTTACCTATCCCAGCATTAATTGTCCTCCCATTTTCTGGGTGAATATCGTTCTAATGGGAAGTCACTTCCATGTTGTATGGATAGCTCAGAACCTGCTTAATACAAAATGCAATAGTAGGGGTCCAAAAGAAGGCACCCGTCAAAAAGATCAAAATAAAACAAAAACTCCCTCCCCACAATAAAAAAAAACAAAAACCCAATGCTGCCCTCTACACAAAGCCCACAGCTCTGTATGCAGCTCCAAAATATACATCTCTATTTGGAAGAAATTCAAAGCTATTAAACTTACATAAAACATGGATAGCGTCCAATATGGGTCAGAAAAAGCAATCTGCTACTGCTCCCACAAACCAGTCCCCATTGTACAAAATGGTAGAAAAACGACTTGGAAAATCTCCTACAAGTATTCTTAAACATAATAAAATGTAACACGGAATATACACAAGCCTCCAGTCACCTTGTATGACTATTTGAGGACAGACTTTCCCATGGCTGGACACTACAACCAGTGACCGCGAAGGCGCCCCCACAGCTGCCATCCAGCTTCATCAGAAGAGCTTTCGCTGCATTCTCTGCGGTTTTCCTGCAGTCATGCGCCCGCTTTAGCATCTGTGTAATGTTTTCATCCCCCAACTGCTCAGCTTCATCATATAAAGAGAAAAGAGAACATTCTATCATGAACCATTCAGACCTACATTGATTACATCACAGATACCTCATCAACGTAACAGAAATTAAGCTTTATCATCTGACTTTCAGAATGTTTTCTAGGAGACTGATTGACTTTATGATTTTATTGAAGAATCTAAAAGTAAGTCCCCGTTTTGCTGTCTAAAGATGACTTTTCACTGTTTGTTAAGCAATTCTACAGATCCCAGATTCCCAGCCACCTTGTGTGGACACATTTGTGCTTCACTAAACCAGATCCAGTGAGTCATATTATTCATACAAGGTATGGCCAGGAGTAAGGTGCTGTCATCTGAATATGATTACATTGCTCAAAAAATAGAAAATACAGATGAAAATGTTGGTTGGTGAAATAAAGATCAGAACACAATCTAACAGACATACATATTTCTACCCACAAATAGTGTGCCCTAATTAAATGCTAATTTTCAAAGATAATATTTTTAGCAAAAGCAGTGGTGTAATTACTGTGGGTGCATCTGTAAAAGGGCCCAAGGGAGCTGTCCAACCTGCACTCACGGAACTCTAACCAAGCTGTTGGAGGCAAATCTAAAGACAATGTTTAATACTCCACTGAAGAGCACTGAGCTCTGTTTATACATACACTGCCCCCATCCAGACTTGGGCCTCATCTTCTTGATATATGGCCCAAGCCGGTTAACTTCCAGCAATGAGCACAAGGAACACATCCTTTTAATATTCATATCTGCTATGTAGCTGCCAGCACAGTACAAACACTGGGTATTACTTCTTAAGCACTTGTTCTGTAAGTGAGCTAAACAACACAGTTCCTAGACAGCAATAATTCAAGATGCTTAAAGATTAGAGGCTTTACTTCTTACCTACTGATCCGACTCCAGCCGCTCTGAACTGTCCAAGAATGAGAGACTGCTCACTCTCTGCAAGGGCCAACAATAATTCATAAGCTTCGATACACTGCTCACTAAACAAGAGGAAGAAGGGGAGAAGCAGAATCAATATCTTGAACAGGCTATTGTACATCATAGAAAGACAAGCAAGGCTATCATAACCTCCCACAGGTAGCACTTAAGCTGCTGACCTACTTGTGACCTTACATCTCTGTTGCATTATAAATGTTCATCGGATTTACGGTGTCACATGTGATTAAACTCAAGTGTATAGCAGAAAACATTTTGAATTAAAAAGTTTAAAAAAAAAAAAAAAGAAGAAGAAGAAATCATTTCTGTGGAAGATGTTGCTTGGTAAAACTATACTTTCCGCATTACTGGATATGATTTTTTGGTTATTAAACATTTGGGGGATATTCCAATAAGCGCAAAGATAGTAGCTGCCGAGCACGGCTACCCTATCACTGAGGGGTGTCAAAAGATTGAGCCCCTTGATGTCAACAGAAATATTCCTCTGGTGTATAGAGTTCTGCAAGAAACAAACTTCCTTCCAAATCATGTTCTGGAAACAGGCCCATTAGCAATAAAGACATCCATTGGCAATACAGCACAGATGGAAATGGTAACTGAAAAATTGTACCAGTGAATATTAATGCATCTACATTATAACATGGTTCTTTACTTAATTTTTATTAAATCATAATGTACTTAATAGATATAGGGTTAAAATTCCAGGACAATGTTGCATAAAAAAAAAAAGAAAAAAAAAAAAAAAAGAGGATGGGTACATAAAAAACCCAACAGAATTAGACAGGTTTACTGGTGCCATGGAACCACAGAGACTCACCAGGGGCACCGTGTGATCTCCTTGCTTTGGGAATTGTAAAGGAAATCTCTATAGGGAGCTGTAAAAGTTTCAGTTAGACACGCATGTCCAATAATTCCTGTGAACTGCTGCTTTATACTACTAACATGAGAGCCATGTGTCCACTTTATATTCACACTAATATTTAACATTTTTTTTTGTTCTTAGCTTGGGTGAACATTCTCCGAATGATAGATTAACAGATAAAATCTGACATGAAGCTTCTTCGATCCTATACAATGTCCCATCATGCCTCAGGCAATGTGCTACATACAATGGATGATAATGAACACCCGCCAGGTGTTCCCATACTCACCTGTACTGCAAGGCCAGCCTAAGGGCAGTAGCGTTGGATTCATACTTTCCCACCAGCATACTCATTCTCTCTGCATTGCTCTTACACTCCTCCAGTGTTATCGTCAACAAATCATTCTGGGATTTTAAGTGCTCGATTCGACTACAGAGGGAAAAAAAGAAAATCTATATTTTTAGCCTGCCATGTAAATCACAGAAAACTGCATTGCATTGAGAGCAACAAATACTGTCAAGTATACTTAACATGAGATCAATAAGCGCTTAAGTGCAACAATTATACTGGCCAATGGTGAAAGAGTCCAGTTAGACATATTCTGTTAAAAAAAATAAAAAAAAAATTGATTCCTATTGTCAGTATCCTTTGCTTCCGAATTGTTGTCATCATTGTGAAGCTGTACCATAGTCACAGTAATATCGGATACTTTGTGCTTTGCAGCAATTGGAAAGAACTTCATTGTGTACAAGCTAGTTGGCATTTATCAATGATGGGTGTTAGAAATGGCAATTCAACTACCATATTTCCCCATGTAAAGACGCACCTTTTTAAAAAAAAATTGTGGTCTAAAACCTAGGTGCATCTTATACAGGGGTAGTAACTCCCCAGTGGGTCCCCATTGTTTGCTGTGCACAGCCGCGGCTCTCTGCTGTGCACAGCCTCGACTCTCTGCTGTGCACAGTTGCAGCGGCTCTGCTGAGTGATGCTAGCATGACCTAAGGGTACATCAGCGTGTTCTGCAGAGCACGCAGCGGAGGAGAGAGACGGAGGGAGAGCCAAGGTTCCAGAGTGTGTGTTTGGAAAGGGGATGTGAAGGGATATAGAGAGGGGCAGTAAGACTGGATGGACACTAAGAGAGGGCAATAAGACTGGCTGAACACAAATACAGGGGACAATAAGACTGGCTGGACATAAAGAGGCTGAATGGACATAGAAGGAGGGGGACAATAAGGCTGAATGGACACAGAAGGAGGGGGCAATAAGGCTGTAATGTAATATAATGTAATACATTTTTTTTTCCAAATTTCTGGCCGAAAAATGAATGTGCGTCTTATACATGGGAGCATCTTATACTTGGGGAAATACGGTAAGTATGTAGCTCCAATGGGGCAGGGCAGGGTGTGAATGTGAAATATTCTCTATAAAGCGCTATGTAATCTGATAAAATAATAAATAAGATCATTTTAACCATGTTTAATAATATTGTATTTCAAAGATTTTTTTTTTCAATTTCTTATTTAACTCCAATGCACTGTGCACACAATTACATATGCAATTACAAGTATTCAAAAACATACATTTGGACTGATATTTGACATGTACTTATGTAACTTAAACTTAGGCATACAGAATGAGATATATAGTAATAAATCATAATAAAGCCCTTTTGTTATCATATCTGCAGATGTATGTAACAAATTCTCTGACTTTTATTTTAAAGATAGAAGATTATGGTTAGTCGCTGGGTAATAGCTGGAGTGCCAGGCCTTTTTGTATTTGTGCAAACTCCCCTTACCTTGCGCACCTGCTGTATAAATACCTTATAGATTGAATTGAGCAACCTCCATCTTGGATCTATGTGTATATATATATATATATATATATCTATATCTATATCTATATCACATATATAGACTTGAGGTGAGATGGCACTCTTACCGGGCTTGCAAATTGTGCAAAAGATTATTGTTAAGTCCAATGTTTCAGAGGTGTCCTGCCTCTTTCATCAGACGTATAGCAATCATTAGATGACTAAAAGAGCTATTTAATCTATAGATTGGATGCTTGCTGTCTGCTATGGACACCTAAATAAACCTGTTTGATCTCACAAAGCAGCTGTCTTTTTATTTATTTTTTCCATATCGCCCAGAAAACCGCATTTAGCCAGACAATTTATTCATCACAATCTATGTTTTCTGAGACTGAGCTCCATAAGTCGTCCTAATTCTGACTACCTTCAATGCAGATGGTGATAGTGATATGGCTCTCATTCAGAGATAAAGAGAGGATTTATCGTTCCTCCAGAGAGCTTTTCAGATGTTTTCCCCCTCCTGTATATTATGGAGTGACAGGCATAATGGCTAGTTGCAAATGACTACATCTGGAATGTGTGCAACAGTTTCCATAGAACAAGCTCTCTGGGAATATTTCCCTTTACAGCTCCATGTGTTCTCTACAGTGAAGTTATGTGGCGTTACTTGTAATGCTGACTGCACTTATCATATTTCTTGAGGTAAAGGTTAAGTGTGCCCTTGCCTGATGTCACTTGAGCTAATATAAAATATTCTCTGGGTGTTATGTTTTGCAATAAAATACTACAATGCACTGAATCGACATGGAAAATAAAGGTGCGCATTTCACTTTCAGAAAGTATGCCATGTGGCAACACTGGATGAATACAAAAATGTGGCATCTGAGAAATCATTCATTCTTACTGTCCTGTCACAGGTGTTTCATCAGACATGATTACACAGAAAGGGAACTCAAGGCAGACCAGGAATATAGTCTTTCATGCATATTAATTGCAATATAACCAGGCGCGGCGTTAAAGACAGACAACATAAGGTCAAGGTGAATGCTACACCTTTTTTTTTTTTTCAGGGGTTCGGTCTAGTGATGCGGCAAAACATTAAATCCAGTCAGCAGCAATTCAGCTGCAGGAGTAATTTTCTCCACTGTCAAGCAACACATATAACAATTAGACACATTATGTACCTATTTAGCCGCTCCGTCTCCACCTCAAACTCACGGATTTTGCTCTCGGAGATGGCAGAGCCATGGGAGTAAAGTGTCTGGAAGATCTCTTGTATGTTGGAGCAATCTTGTAAGGAATGGGCTAAGTGTTCAGCCACGCTGCTAGACACCTGCACAACACAAAGCATTATACTTCACTGGCTACAAGGACATGTCAGAGAGAAATTCATTATATTACAGCCTAATTCTTCTCAAACTCTTACCCCAATGCTGCTGATCTCCGAACCAAGCACAGGCCTCTCTGATGAAGAGGACTCGGACCTGGTCTTAGACAATTTCACCCGCTCAGCAATCTGTAAAACAATGCAAGTTCCATTTATTCCTGCCTGTACAGGCCTGGATCTAACTGTAATGAAATACTATTTTTTCTTTTTTTAGATTTAGTGTTTAGTGCACACAGCGTAAAGTAAAATTACTGTGTTATGTGTTATCGATGGTTTTATACATGTGATATTTAAGGGTAGCAGTTTAGAGGAAATGTGTGGAAACTTCCCTGAAAGGGTGGTTGATAAGCGGCATAGCCTCCCATTAGAGGTGGTAGAACCTAACACAATAGAACAATTTAAACATGTGATAAACATAAATGTATACTAAATCTCAAACAAAATAAAATAAAAATGGGTGGACTCGATGAGCCAAATGACTCTTCTCTACCATTCTTGGTTTCTATTGGTTTGAATACTTTTTGTACACATTTCATTACTTGTATAGCTGCACTATACATACGGGTGTGGATTGCCGGTACGATGTGACGATTTTTGATACATCGGATTTCGACAGTGTAGCGGCAACAATAGTTATTTTGTAACTCCAGCAAAGACAGTAAGGACTACAGAACGCGTGAAGATGCGACTATTCCAATGGCGACAGGTAAGATTTTCCCCTAACCTTTACCTTCTATTAGCTTAACCTTAACCCTCTATATCCCACAGCTAACCCTAGAAATCCATGTCCCGAAGCCTGATCCTAACCATTTATGTCCCGCAGCATAACCTATATTTTAACGTTCCACAGCCTAACCCTAACCTTCTATGAGCCTGCCAACGTTCTCTCACCGGTGTCAGGGTGAGAACATTTCGCTGTTAGGAATGGGCACTTTGGCAAAATAAGGCCATTCCCTATAATACCAATTCCCATTAGTAAAAACTGCAATGTGAATAACTTTGATACCAATACAGCCACAATTCAGTTGTTGGCTGTATCAGTGTCGAACTTGAGCCCATCATACTGTCAACTACATCCCTACACACACACACACATACATCCCTACATATACACACACACATACATCCCTACATATACACACACACATACATACATCCCTACATACACACACACACACACACACACACACACACACACATCTCCACATACACACACACACATACACCCCTACACATACACACACACACACACACACACACACACATACTCACACATATACACACACACACATACTCACACATATACACACACACAATGTCTGACACTGTGTCAGTTTCTGGCAGACATCTAATTTATTTTTTATCTTTTTACAGGAATTGACAACATCCGGAACAGCTTTGTGATTCTCTTCCAGGCCACAGAGGGCATACTGAGGGTCCTGGATGAGACGGCAACTGCAGCAAGATTTTTGAAAAATCCCCCCCCCTCCACCACCCTACCTACCACCACCACAGACGGCTTTACTGCCACTTTCTGTGGCAGTAAAGCCTTCCAGTCCTCCCCTACATACACAAACACACACACATCTCTACATACACACACACACACACACATCCCTACATACACACACACACCCATGCATATACACACACACACCCCTCCCTACATACACACACACACACACAAACATCCCTACATACACACACATCGCTACATACACACACATACATACATCCCTACATATACACACACACACATCACTACATAAACCGCTACATACACACATACAACTCTACATACATACATACATACAACTCTACATACATACATACATACAACTCTACATACACACATACATCCCTACATGCACACACACACACATCCCTACATAAACCCTTACATCCCAACATACATACACACATACATCCCTACATACACACATACATCCCTACATACATACATGAACACCATGTCTTCGAAAAGAGGTCTTCTATAGTGACTTTTTATAATGAAATAACTGGTTAATTTAAAAATATACCTTAGAAATTCTTTAAAACTGGTTCTGTATTCCGTATGTATACATGATCCATCTCCCAATATATTATAGTCTTCCTCTATTCATCATTTTCTATTTATAATGGTTTTGTTATTCATTTGATAAATAGATTGAATAACATATATCATTCCTGTAATAAATCTATTACTAGTTTTTCAATTTGGTGATGCTTCCCTGTAACTATAGAAAGAAGAAAGAAGTACATTGTAATAATCTTCTAAGTTAAAAGCCCTACTGTCATTTTTAAATGTAAATTGAATACAGCACATCAAATGTCTTGCATAATTCAAAGGCTTTTGGACATCCTTGCTGTGACATGGCTTCTGCCTATTATACTGTGACAAGGAGGAAATGCTGCCCTCCTGAGGGTAGACAGACTCTGTTTCCCATTATTTCACAGCTACAGAGCAGCTAATCACACACAGAGCAGACATGACCCTGGTAGACACACAATCTTTCACCTTAGCTATGGGAATGTCATTACTGCTGCTGCTTGTACTCAGCTCCCCAGTGCTTGGGTTGACTGGTCTGCTTGCAGAGGTGAGCCGGCCAGGACTGGAGGGACCAGTTGCCTGGACACTCTGTAGCCGAGTCTGCAGCTCTCGCACCTGAAATAAAATGATGTTATATAAGACTTCATGCATTCACTTAACAAAGACAAAGATCAAAAAATATGTATCTAGATAGTGCTAACACTATTTAGTCAAATCAACGTTAAGTTTTCCTGATGCATATAAATATATTTATATATTATATATATAATATTAATAGTCTAATTATTATTCTGCATAGGTAAAGTACCATTGTCATCTGTGGAAATGACAGTGGATCGAACTACAATGCCTGTTTCTAGAATCTGCAATGCATGAACATTGAAAAATTAATTAAAAAGACACATACAATCAGAACAGAAATATATGCATATATGTTACATATATTTTATTACATTCCTGAAGTTATTTTTTACAGATGTTACAAACAAATACTAACATAATACTCAATTGTGGACATTTCATACCGGACGTGCATGTAAGGTTTGCACTTTAACCACTGCATTGAGCAGCCTTAAGGACCAGATTTACAGTTAGGTGTCCTTTCTGTACGGTAGCCTCAGCTGTTGAGGCTATCGCATGGAACTGCTGATCCACAGCCCCGAATGTAGAAGAGCAAGGTGCCACAAGGCCCCCCCCCCTTGCTCTCCTACACACGGATTGTGGATCCGCCATCAGGAACTTACCTTAAGTATTCCGCACGGAAACCCATCTGTGTGAAATACTGAATTGTATGGCAGGACTTAGCCAAGCCATTACTGTACGATTTACATGGGGGAAGGGGCTTAGATCCGCAGAGAGCACAGTATGTACAGTACCATTTTCCAGCAGACATCCAATAAAAAAATGGAAGTGGTGCATGGACGTCTGCTTAATTTCTCATCTGCGAGTCCATGCCACAGAGAGAGGGGAAGAGACATTAGTAATAGGTGGCAATTCATGCAAACCTCAACACTAAAGGAAACTGCTAGAAAGAGAGGTCAGATTGGCATGGCATATAGGATCACATACTCCCTCAGACGCACCCAAGCAAATAGATAGACGCAACCCCTCATAGAACATAAAGGCAGCATCATTTATCTCAAGACAGCTCCCAGGGCTCTGAGTGTATTTATATAGAAATTTCATTCTATTTTCTACATAAAGGCGGTTGCTTTGGTAACTTACATGAGATGATAATTGTTCTGGGATTAGGGCCCTGATTTTCCATTTCAGAAACTCATCTACTGCTTGTTAATTTCTGTCTTAAGGACATAACAAGTTTAGCGACTAATAGATAGTAACAATACAAATTTTGAGTATTATTATATTAATATTTATTTTTGCCTGTCTGCCAGTACACATGAATATCACTTTTTTTCATTATGGCCTTGTTTTTCTAAACCCTAATTAACCTCCGGTAATTATTTCAACAATCTGCATTTACTGCTCAAATGAATGAATAGTCAAAATATAATGAGAGAATATGATTGCATTAGTTAGACACATGTTTGCTGAATGCAGAACCCACATTAAATAGCTGTGTTTCTGAGACCCACTGACACAATACAGATAAGGTGATAGAATCAAAACTCTGAGGAAGCACCACAAGCAATTAGCCAGACTTCAGTCTCTGATTAGAATTACAGATCCTGACTTTGCACTTGTGTGTACCTTCACCTCTCATCATTCACATGAGCCCTTGTGATAAGAGACTGGCAGGCATCCAGAAATGCCATCCTCGGGAGCAGTGACTGATGACAAGCTGAATTTGCTCTAATCTCATAAGTAAGGGATCAGAGCCAAGGCATAGAAAAAGGCAGCTCTAACATGGATATTAATAGCCAGGTGTAGTACGCACATTTATACAGAAACACACACATAAAAATATATCTACATATGTACACACACATATACACAACACAGCAGACAGACAATTTATACCCATGTGGAAGGCATAACTGTAAGGCAAAAGGCTGGATGGATAGGAGAAAAACATGCATGTATGCAGACAAAAGCAGTGACCGAAATGTGCTCAGTCCAGAGATTTACCATTTAGGCTGTGGGCTACTAATTTAATAGCAAGGTTATAGCGAGACCACAATAATAAATATTAGCCATTATGAAACAACTACTAAAAAAACATATTGGGCTATTTAAGCACAACAATGTGATGATATAGAAACAATTTTGGGGGAGTTCATTACACTGATGCCAAATTCCCCTGTATCAAAACTGCCACATGTGCAAGGGTTGACCAGTCACCCTTACTGTGCCATTTAAAGGACTCCCCCCTCGTGTATATACTATATGCATCCTGCCCACCATTGGAAACACTTCCATTACCAAAGCCTGAATCTGGGGGATCCAGACCTATAATAGAAGTGAGGCGAGTGAGCAAAATGCATTTGTTTTCCGCTGCTTGAATTTGGTTTTCCATGTGATGGAAAGACAACAAGCAGTTCTACAGGTAAATATTCCTTTAGTCTGATGGGCACACACACACCAGTGTACACTTTACCCCAACTGTTCCAAATGTGACCCCAATACAACATGCATTTTCAGAACTACTTAAACCTGCTAATCAGTCCCTGCTCATCTAGCTGCATATATTAATGAGCCATGCAAAATAGGTAATGATTTATATTTTATCTATATTTATATATAGCAAACACATCCACACATTAGTTCATTTTAAAGTGCCTCATGCAGCCGTGATCCAGCACAGCAGACTGCATTTAGGAAAAGTAATCAGCCTGTCGGTTTGCCATTTAATTATTCTCACGGCAAGCCTGAAGGTTCTGAGTTGGCTGGGAGATAGCATTTCTTTTAACTGTGACCAAGTGTTTCTGTCAGCTGCATTTCATTATAGTATCTGCTTGATTCATTAATACCTTAAAGTTTCTATCACCTTAGGCCATGTTTATACGTGTGACATTTCAAAATATAGAGAAAAAAATGAAGAAAAAAATGTAATCTGAGGGTTTTTTTTTTACTTGTTTATTTAGGGTATATTTCCAGCATTCAGTTTTTCAATATACCAAACAGGTATATCATTATATATTTTATATATTATATATATTCTATCACCTCATGTTTATACGTGTGACATTTCAAAATATAGAGAAAAAAATGAAGAAAAAAATGTAATCTGAGGGTTTTTTTTTTACTTGTTTATTTAGGGTATATTTCCAGCATTCAGTTTTTCAATATACCAAACAGAACAGG
>WWET01005943.1:0-11059 GCA_011038615.1 Limnodynastes dumerilii
ATGTTTCTATTAAGTTCTGGGCTTGTGTATTGTACACTACATCGTCTGTGCAGTTCCTCCTGAGTCTTTTAAACTGCCCTATTGGAATCCCTTTTAGCCAATTCCTATGATGATTTCTTGTGATTTCTATATAGGAATTGGCGTCTGTTGGTTTTGAAAATGTGCTAGTCTTTATTTGATTACCTTCTGGGTAAATATGTAAATCTAAGAAATTTACCGATACCTTACTGATAGAAGTTAATTTAACATTAAGTTAATTTTCATTTAAATATGTACAAAAAGAATTTAACTCGCTCTCCTCTCCCCTCCATATAAATAAAATATCGTCGATGAATCTCCACCAGGACAAGGGAGGTGATATCTCCTGTTATTAAAAAGTAGTCCTTTTCACATTCCATTTCACTCATTTTTTTTAAAACAGTAGTATCCTTTAAATAAGATTTATTCATTAAAACTAACGCTTGAAGATAAAAGTTTATAAAAGTGGATAAATTTGACGTTAGGGAGTTAGTTCCTGATACAATGGGTCTTCCTGGGGATTCCGTGGCATGCTTATGTATCTTCGGTAAGACGTACAGGACTGGGACACTATATTCTTTTATTTCTACCTTTTTACTTACAGTTTCTCTATTCAAAAATGTATCTAATATAAGTCCCAGATTTTCTTTAATTTTCCTAAACGGGTCACCTTTGAGTTTTTTGTATGACTCAAGATCTCCTGATTGCCTCTGAATCTTATTTTCATAGTATTCCTTCTTCATTAAGACTACTCCCCCTCCCTTGACTGCTGGCTTAATGATCATATTTTCATTTTTTTTTTAATCTTTAATGCTTTCCTTTCTTTGTTAGTTATATTGGGTTTCTTATATTTCTTCCTATCATTATATTTTTATGAAGAAGGAATACTATGAAAATGAGATTGAGGCAATTAGGAGATCTTGAGACATACAAAAAACTCAAAGGCGACTCGTCTAGGAAAATTAAAGAAAATCTGGGACTTATATTAGATACATTTTTGAATAGAGAAACTGTAAGTAAAAAGGCAAAGGAATATTTAGAAATAAAAGAATATAGTGTCCCAGTCCTGTACGTCTTACCGAAGATACATAAGCATGCCACGGAACCCCCAGGAAGACCCATTGTATCCAGAACTAACTCCCTAACGTCAGACTTATCCGCCTTTATAGACTTTTAAATTCAACCGTTAGTTTTAATGAATAAATCTTTAAAGGATACTACTGATGTTTAAAAAAAATTGAGTGAAATTGAATGGAATAAGGACTACTTTTTAGTAACAGAAGATGTCACCTCCCTTTATACAATAATTAAACATGACGATGAAATCAAAGCCATAGAAAAGAGTTTAGAACGAAGTGATTATGACCCCTATTTGTAAGAATTCTTAACTGAAGGTATTTTATTCATTTTAAACAATAATTATTTTTATTTTAATGGGAATTTTTTTAAACAAATACAAGGCACAGCCATGGGTACCAGATTTGCTCCCAGTTATGCAAACTTATTTATGGGCCAATGGGAGAATTCCTCAGTGTGGAAAAGCCACAATTTTGGGAGCAAATTGGTATCCTGGTGGAGATTCATAGATGATATTTTATTTATATGGAGGGGAGAAGAGAGTGAGTTAAATTCTTTTTTGTAAATATTTAAATGAAAATCAAATTAATATTAAATTAACTTAACATCAGTAAGGTATCGGTAAATTTCTTAGATTTACATATTTACCCAGAAGGGAATCAAATAAAGACTAGCACATTCTCGAAACCAACAGACACCAATTCCTATATAGAAATCACAAGTAATCATCATAGGAATTGGCTAAAAGGGATTCCAATAGGGCAGTTTAAAAGACTCAGGAGGAACTGCACAGACGATGTAGTGTAAAATACACAAGCCCAGAACTTAATTGAGAAATTTCTAGAGAAAGGATATACAGAAAATTATCTTCAAGAAATTGCTGAAAAAACAGGCCAATTGAAACAAAAAGACCTCCTGCAGAAAAAGACAAAAAATACAGCTCCAAAACGGACCGGTTTAATACCGCCTTCATTACACAATATAGCAGTGGGTATAATGAAGTGGAAAAAGTAATTAATAACCATTGGCATATTTTGTTGAGACAAAACATTAGAGCAAATTTTGCCAAAGAATTTATAGAAAGGCTCCCTCCATTAAAAATAAGCTAGTAAGGAGTGCCAGGGAACAAGGTCAGGCAAAAACTATATTAAGACCAAGGGTTTCCACCGTTGTGTAGAATGTGTAAAACCACTAAGGGTCCTAAAAAAGTGGAAATTAATGGAACATATGAAATTAAGGACTACATCACTTGTAACTCTGTTATTTATTTCATTCAGTGCTCTTGTGAAAAGAATGATATAAGTAAAACTTCAAAGCAGCTTAAAACTCGGCTTCAAAAACACTTGACTAATATTTCTAAAGGGAAAACAGATCATGCCTTATCAAATAATTTTTAAGAAACACATCAATGCTCATTAAATCATATAATAAAATTCATAGGTATCCAGAATGTAAAACCAAGTTGGAGAAGTAACAATCAAGAGTCCAGATTGGCAAAGGCTGAAATGAAATCGATTTTTAACCTGCAAACTGTTTCCCTTTTGGGATTAAATAATGATTTCAAACTAAAATGGTTTTTAAATTAAACACTGAAATACCCTTGTCATTTGGTCCCGTAAGAGGAGTGAAGCTCATGCTGCGGTCAAACCGTCCTAGAGACGCCCAACCACATCAGAACTTGGAAACTAAGCAGGGAAAGGCTTGATCAGTAGCCGGGGGTGGAAACCACCAGTGAAAACCAAGTACCGCAGACAGGGCCTCTAATCTCAATAATGGGAACTGGAGGAGAGTTTTTTTAGTGTATCCCATAATTACGTAATAAATATTTTATCTTGATTGATTGTATGCTAATCAGCTTCACATTTAAAGTGTATCCTACTCCTATTACCTATGTATTTTTTATATTTTTTTTATTATTTTTATTAGATCATTTTAGCTATTATTTATATCATAGTAATAGTAAAATTATAAATGGATTTAACAAGTGAAAATTTAATTAAGTTCTATTTTTAGTAAGAAATTTAATTAATTTAATGTTCACAGGAACTTGTTCTATTCTAACATCTTTTATATGTATTTACAAGTTTTATTTATTTCATGTGTACAAAGGGAAACTAAGTCTATCACTATATCCTGAATTAATCCTTGGTCTATATATCTAAAACCTATTTAATTTTATTTATTTTTAAGTATTCATTTATTTATTCGGAATATATAGAGGGGAAGTAAGTCTATTATCAGATCCTGAACTAAGTAGAAGAAACACCAATCATTATTTTTATATATCCAAAACTTATACAGAAAAAAAGGATTTAGGGTCGGGCACTAGTGAATACATTTTTAAGACTTTATAATCCTCCTGATAAGGGACGGTGCACCGAGAAATTTAGATAATTTTAATAGGTAGTTTTTTGTCTATGATAGGTTAATGTCCCCACCACATACTGAGTTTTCTCTTTTGGGCACTCAAAGTCTTTTTTATTTTGTCAATGTATCATGAACTTTAAAACGAAAATATTTTATTAGTATACATTAAAAATAACAATATAAGTATATAATCTTTGAACCATTTATTGTGAAATATCTTGTTTATTTGATACCTATTTTAATAATTGATTTATCCAACAGTGTTAAACGCCGATAAATTTTCTTAAAACTACTTGTAATAGTCCCTTATTTGTTATGAAATTATTCAACACCACAGCTCTGTTTAAGTTTATAGCATAATTTCCACCTGGTATCTATATTTAATTTCTTTAACTTCATAAACTATTATTGCCAGCAATTATGTATAGTAATATATTAATAAAGTTTAATTTACATTGGGTAATATACCACTTTAGTAACTAATTCAGATTTTATATCTTCAATTGGTATTAATTCACATTTGTTTGACAATGTATCTAGTAAATTTCTAGTGCATTGCTATTTATACTTTTGGCTGGCTTGATAGTCTCTAATTAGTTAGTCATCATTCCTCCAAAAGTAATAAACTGTATTTACTTCTGCTTGAATGAATAAATCCCACATATTATGCTGATGTGAAGCACTTCTAAAGACTGCAACATTGTAAGCATTCAGCTTTTGGAGAACGGAGACTTTGTTTATATGAGAGTGGTCATCACTGTGACTGTATACAGGACTTATTTGTGCGGAGAGAGACTTTGTTTATAATTAACCTCATCAATATATGACTGTCCTCATTTTGTATCTACCTTAATAATTAGCCACTATTTTCATAAAAATTGACACAACTTTTGACACAATTTCAACACAGTTGAAATTTTGATATATAATTCCCATAAGTTATTTATCCTTTTGTTGACTCTTTAAATACTCCACTCCCCACCCTCTTCCACTTTCACCTTTTCCCCTACCCATTTAGCGCCTGATCATCCTTAATTTTACCCAGTTTTAAACATAATTTATGTGCCAGAGTGCCACATTGAATTTTGGGAATTTGTGGGAGGAACGAACCAGGGTAACTAATGGCTCAATGACAGGACAAAAATTAGAGGTGACATGGGGCAACCCTGGCGTGTGGCATTGAAGATGGGGAAGGGATTTGAAAGAAAGCCATTACTGAGGACTCTATCATAGGGGTTATTATATAGAGACATTATAGATTGTATAATTTTATCCCTAAATCCAAATCTGACCAAAGACTCCCGAATAAAAAGCCAGTGCAGCCTGTCAAAGGCTTCCTCTGCATCTATTGATGAAGAAGAACGCACTGTTCCTCAGTACATGAGAGTATTTCAATTAAATTAAGGACTCTACGAGTGTTGTCCGATGCCTGTCGCTGTGGTACAAAACCTACCTGGTCAGGGTGTATCAGTCATGAGATGAAGGGATTTATACGATTTGCAAGAAGTTTAGCATAAATCTTCAAATCACAATTTTAAAGGGTCTTTCCCAGGTTTTGGTATTGTGATAATTCGTGCTTCCAACATCTCACATGGGAAAGAGCCTCCAGCTGATACAGAGTTAAACAAATTGAGAAGGAGGGGCTTAAGGTCTTCTCGGAAAGTTTTATAGAACTCATTAACAAACCCATCAGGGCCTGGGGCTTTAGATTTGGGGAGATTCTTAATGACCCAATCTATTTCTTGGACCGGCCAAGGATCATACAGAGCATACAGAGCAAGTTTAGTGAGAGCTATTTTCGTATGGAACATCAGGAGCTTTTACAAGTTGGCTTCTGGCTGCCGAAAGCTGTTTCTGAAGGGATTTGGAGGGGTGCAGTTGATTCTGATGCTATAGAAATGTTATTTTAGATTCCAGGTCATTAAGAAGTTGTTGTCATTGTGTCTTTAATCTGGCACCAGCTTGTATCGCTGAGCCCCACATTACCGCCTTTTAATGCACACCAGTGTGTGGAAAGAGTCATATCACCAGGCGCATTTGTGTGAAGAAATAGCTTCAAGGCATCGGACAAGACCTCCTTGGCTTTGGTAGAAGTGAGTAAGTACTCGGTGAGTCTCCAAGGTCTAGGGGGCATTTTAGAGGGATGGAACTCCCATATCCATATGATCGGGACATGATCAGACCACGTTATTGTCAGTAAACTGCCCTGTTTGTGTTTTTGTTTTCATTTATTACTGTTCCTTTAAGGGGGGTTTCTCTGTTTGTCTTTGATTTTAACTTCTCTCATTATTTAAACCCTGCCTACCTGTGCATCCCTGTGGGATATACTCAATCTAGTCCAGTCTGAGACTCTGTCTGTCAGCCCTGTCTAGGACTCCTGTGTTTGCAGTGTCTATCTGGAGTTTTCTTTCTTGCCTTGCCTTGAACTCTGTTCTATTTGGAACCATCCTGGTTCGCTGTTTAGTTAACACCCCAGCACCTAGCCTTGGTTCACCTCTGACCCTGCGCCCGATGCCCACGTGCTGCACATGGATTCTGCGGTCAGCTGTACGCGGCTGTATGTTTGTGCTGTCGTTAGACTCACCGTAAGATTTTTAGTGAGTATTTCTGTGGTTCTTAGTAGTGGTTGCCCCACTGTTTGTTGTAGCTGCTTGTTGGTACTGTTGGCTTGCCCTGTTAAGTCTTGGTGTGTAGTTTCTGAGGTTTACCCTGGTATCAGCTGTTAGACTTCTGCTGTGACTAGTAGTGCTCCTATGCGCTTTGTTTGATATCGCCAGCTTGTCTGGTAATTTAGTGCAGTAGTTGGGACGTTTGTGGTGTATGGTTTGTGTCAATATCCAGAGTCTTCTGGAAACTGTGCAAGCTTCCAGTCTTCCCCGCTAGCATCCAGTCCTGGTTTTGCTATTGGTTACTGCCATTATTGCTATAGTATCATCATTGTTGTGCAGCATATATCTAGTCCTGTCAGGTATGGTGTATTTAGTACTCAGTCTGTCAGTATTTGGCACTGTGTATCCAGCCTTGAGAGTGCATAGCAGTCTTGTTTGAACCCAGTCTTGTCTAACCAAGTCTTGTTGTGAGTGCATTGCATTCAATTCCCAGTCTTGTGTACCCAGTCAGTTGTCATTGCTTAGTGTCTCCAGCATTGATTATTTTGGCAGGTGTATGGTGGAACAAGCCTATTCACGTCTCACTCTATTTCATATCCTCCTTGACTGTAACTCCATCTGCATCCACACTTGGGATCATCCACATAACCCACACGGTCTGTGCCCATCTAGTACAGTCCCGCGTAACAGTTATAGGGAGAATTTGGGTGGACTGGGAGTGTTGTAGGGACCATTTATCCTTGAGGATTAAGTCTATGCGGGAGTACGAATTATGTGGGCTAGAGGTTATAATCTCTTGTTCTAGGATTATGGACTCTCCAAATGTCATACAGATCGAACTCAGAAAGTATTTTCTTAAAAGCTAAAGATGGGCCTGGGATATCATGTGACACAGAGGAGGAGGCAGAGTGTGACTTATCAAGCTTTGGGTCCAAAACTAAATTAAAGTCTCCCAGAAAAATTAGATCACCTCTTCTGTGTTTCTGTATAGTTTCACAGAAAAGGGACTTGTCTAGAGTTGGGAGCATAAAGGGAAACAATCGTTAATCTATGTTCTTCAAGAAGACCTGTCAGTATCAGATAACGACTATTTTTGTCCTCAATTTTAGAGTCAAGAGTAAATTGGAGGCCTGCTTTGAATAAGATAGCTACCACATTACAGTTAAAGGGGGCATTGGTATAAAAGCACGGGGGGTAGCGAGAGTCCCTGAAAGATGTTAGAGGAGAAGTGGGTTTCTTGAAGAGCGATGACATCTGCTTTATATTTATAAAATGTATTAAGGGCTATTCTCTGCTTCTGGGGAGAATTTAGCCCTTTAACATTAAGTGATTAGAAATTCGACCATTACTCACAGAAAGGATAACCATACAAATAAACCAGATAAAGATTTCCAGTGTGATTATAAGTATACATGTATAAGAAGTAGGATAAACATGTCCCATAGTAGGAAGGCCCCAATAAGGGAGGGGGAAGGAAAACGGGGTTATGGTGAGAAAAAACTGAAAGGGCCCAATATAAAGGGTCAGAATGGTTACTGCAAGGATAAAAAGGGCGTAGTTCGGTAAAAAACAGGTTGGTGGGTTGGCAAGGCCAGCCCACGCCCATGCAGCAACATTCTTAAACAACGTGAGGAACATTAGTAGCAAGGGGCCTGTACTAAGGCGCAGCGTATCGGCTTGCACTCCCACTGTGGCCGCCTTAAATACACACTGTTACGCTGACTGAAGCCTACCCTAACTTCAGCCCCGTAACGTTGTGTAAATACGCCAGCCACAGGAGCGTAAGTGTTCTAACCCACTCCTCATTAGTTTACCTTCCCCGCCTTCCTTGCCTAACTGTTGTGTAGATACGGCGAGGAACGCCCCCCTGGCCGTAAATAGGCAACAGTTAGGGACGCCCGATCCTAAGGAACGGGTTTCCCTAAAAATGCCAGGCAACATCTGCCCAGCGCATGTGCAGATCGGCAGAAATGCCGGTTTGGTATGCTGAAGCATTAAGATTGCCGCTTACCGGATATAAGGGGCCTAGTCCAAACCCTGAAAAACAGCCCCATACCATTATCCCTCCTCCACCAAACTTCACAGTTGGTATAATGCTGTCAGACAAATAACGTTGTACCGGTATCCGCCAAAGCCAGACTCAACCATCTGACTGCCAAATAGAGAAAGAAGCATGATAACTCCATAGAACACTTTTCCACTGCTCCACAGTCCAGTGTTGCTGTGCTTTACATCACTCCATCTGACGTGCATTAGACTTGGTGATGTGAGGCTTGCATGCAGCTGCTCGGCCATTTCATTAAGCTCCCGCCGCACGGTTTTTGAGCTTACATTAATGCCAGTGGAAATACTGATTGCTTTAGCTAAGCAATCGGCAGAGGTTTGGCGACATTTACACACCATGCACAAGAAGAAGTAGTTGAATCTGCCCTGATTTTATGTGATCTTTCACATTGTGGCTAAGTTGCTGTTGCTCCTAAACACTTCCATTTTCTAATAATAATGGACCAGATCCTAACGTCATAACGATAGCCCACTTATGCATGCAAGGTTCGTCAGTGGGTGCATGTGCCTTCCAGATGTTACGCACGTTTTACGTGCGTATTGCCAATCGTACGGTATGAAGTTCCTTCTCCGCCCGCAAAAGTACTTAAAGTTGACGGGGGAAATATGTAAATTATACGGTGTGGATGTTAATACCCACTTGCGTGGATCAGTGGTCGGACAGACCACTTAGCCACAAGTGTGATATAAGGCTGCCTTATATCAGTGTAAGCCTATTAAACACAAGAGAGGGGAGTGACAGGAGGAGTTTACACCTCTCTCTCGTGAGTACTACCAGACCCTCGCACGAACAAAAAGCGCGCAGGGGTCTTGATCCAGACCAATATCACAGTTGAACAGTGTTTTGTAACCCTAGAGCAAACATATCCAAGGTTTTGTTATAGGCAAGGTTTTGTTATTTGTTCACCATGTTGACAATATGAAATGCATTTGCTGATACTTGTACATTTTCCACCCAAGTGTTTTAACTGAATTTTTTGCAAATATAGGACCAAGTCCAGACCTCTGCTCATTATCCCTGCTTTATGCTTTAAGTCCTGCCAAGCGGAGGTGAAACCACTTCCCTTGCATGAATGGGCTTAAAATCTGTTGACACTACCTTACATTTTTTGTTCCATCCATGCTTAATATGGGAATGACACAGAAGTCTGCATAGGGTGCAAGGGCTAAAAACAACAATACCATAATATAAAAATGCCTACCCTAAGCCGCTTAGCATGCACACTGTACGCATCCTGTCCCGCCTTTGGAAATCTTTCCATTACTGAAGTCTAAATCAGGAGGAGTCAGATCTGTACTGAAAGTGTGAGGTTTGTACGCATGCAAGCAAAAAACTGTTGTTTGTATAGATTTGGTCTTTTAACTACATACAATACAATATTTGCCAATGGTTAATTTTTTTTTTTACTTTATTTTCTTAGAGAACAAATTTGTCAAATTTACATGTTAGGAACAATACAGCAAATTCTTTAAATTGGTATTACAATGGTAGGCATGCCTAAAAAACAGCTGAGGAGGGGATGGGAGTTATAAAGGATTATTTTGTGGCTAACTTTGTTGCAATAACCAGTGACCAAATAAGTAGGAATTTGTCTTTCTTGTCATGGAAATGGTGTGTGATATGTTCCATGTGAGCCATGTGCCAAATCACAGAATAGAGAGCAGATAATTGGGGCAATTCTGTTCACTTCCAGAACTTAGCTATAAGTGATAGAGTGTGAAATAATATTTGTCCATTCCACACTGTAGATTTTAGTGGTAAATATGTGTTTATTGTTATTACATTCATAAGGTGGATGAAATAAGGTTACAGCAGTTAAAATCTATTACAAGAGTGTCTTTATGTGTGTCTGAATGTGTGAGTCCATGTGTGTTTGTGTGTCTTGAGTGAAAAATGTGTGTTTATGTTCCCCTTCCTGGGACTGCACTGTCGTTTTCCTATAGGAGGTACCAATGATGATGTCACAGCCATTTCAACATATCAATAGGACCATGTGACTTGCTGCTATTTTATAGGTAATCCTTATATCTTAAGTCTGGGGTCAAGGAACTTTTTTACCTTTTACCCCAAAATATATTTAAATACACCGAAGTTACCCCCTTGATTTGAAAGGAAGGAAAATATACAAAAAAAAAAAATAAAGCAGGAATTACAAAGTACATACACAGAAATTACACTCTACATGTTCATCATACCCTGTGCCCCTTCATATGGTTGCCATGGCATGCTCACACGTGAGGAACCACAAGCACCAGCATGCCCTGACACCAAGGCCAACTGTGGTCTTTTGGCGCCTTATAAATAAACGATAATAATAATCGTGCCCCCTTAATATATAAATAACGAAACTAATAAATAAAAACAAACAAACAAAAGAAAAATGGCACAAACACCACAAACAGATCTTCACTGAAGAATGAGAAATCTGCGTTCCAGGGAGTGCTATGTTATATATAGAGCTCCTGGTTAGTAGATTACTTATTGTGTGGCAGGCGGTCTTGCAAGACTTATGTATGGCGACTAAAGGTTTATTTTATTTTGGATTGAAATGTTAGGAGATTACAGATGAAGATTTAATAGGTAAGTTTGAAATGTGTTTTTTTTTGTTTTTTTTTTAAATTTATTTAAGTATTATGTATTTCTTGTATTAGGCTGGCCCTTATGTTCTGTTGCGGCAGTGGCCCTAGGTGTTGGAATTCTGGTGCTTGTGATTCCTCATGTTGCCAGCATGCTCTGTCAGCCATGGGTATGCTGGTGTCTGCAGTACTACAATACTACTGCATGAGCTTGTCCAAGCCTTTAATGGCAATCTGGGCTTGCTGCGATCGGTAGTGCACAAATAGAAGAATGTATTTTCAGTTTTATTAACTTTAGAAAAACTTTATATTTTTTTTTACATTTAAAAAATACATTAATTTGAACC
>WWET01005943.1:42225-59258 GCA_011038615.1 Limnodynastes dumerilii
GGCCTGTGCTGGGCCCCCCTAGCTCTACGCCACTGCTACTAACCTTGGCCACCATGGGAAATCACGGAAACTGAAGTTTTTTTTTAAATGTATTATTATTATTTTTTTTAAAGGCCCGTTTTTATTATGGTCAATTCAGAGGTGCACCTCTGCATAGCACATTGTTTCACTAAAACTCTGAATCCGGACCAATGTCTCTTCACTGGGTACACATTGGAGAGTTATCTGAAAATTATCATGCAGATAACACAATAATAGGTGTGATAACACATAATAGTCATTGCAACAATTTCTGTTCATTTTAATTTATTTATTTTTTATTTAATGAGTGAAAAATCTAAAGGTCACTACTATCTTCAAATTTTTTTGGCATATTGCTTTTGACATTGCTAACTACTGTCTTCTCACACAAATGTTACAATCCCTAGGTATTCAGGATACAGTTCTTCCCTGGTTCACATCCTACTTATCTCATTGCTCTTTCAGAATTCTCTTTCCTAGATCCACCTTCCCTGCTCTTCTTCAACCTACAGCTTACTATTTGCCCACCCCTAACGACTATGCAACAGTCATGTTATAATGATTGCTATTATTGTACAGCACTAGATAATCTAAATGGTGCTTTATAAAAACCCGCTAGTTCATAAAAAAAAAATATATATATATAAAAATCACTGCTTTCTATGCTTGCATGTATAACTACTTTTTAATATAAAAGAATGGCCACCAACTAGAAGCTTATTTACCCTATAGGTTGTCCTGAGCGCTAGAAACTGATGAGGCTCTCTGCCCAAGGGCCTCAAGAAGCAAAAGACAATGTAATAAAAAATATCAGTCAGCGCTTGTAAAGGACAATATATGAATAACACATCAATATAAAAATATTTATTTAAGATAATTAATACCAATATGCAACACAAATGAATATAAAATATCAATGTTGATGACACTAAAAAAATGATTAGAACAATGACACAAGTTGTGCAATATTAAGAATCAAGCAATACCACAAAAAGGAGGAAATAGGTGAAGGAATATCCTCATGTGTAAGGGATTTGCTTGTTATTCGTAGCCCGATGGTATTGGGTTAGGTAGTAAATTTTTCAGCAAATTATCATACAATCGATTAAAAAGTCAATTCCTCTGAATCCAATATTTTGAAGTGGGCAGTAATAGCGTTATCAACACATCCACATAAATGTGATTGAAAGGTGAATTGGAGGTAGTTAGTTATTGCAGAGTCTGTCCACTATATTGCGAGAGCGGGCCATATTTGGAAAAGTAATTAATAGAATGGTGCTTTAAGGTGTCGGCTTTCAACTAGCCGATTATGGCAGATAACAGTATTGCAGCTTCCAGACTTAGATGATCAAGCCAGCAGTGTTCCCAAAAAGAATATTTGAAGTGGGCAATGTACTCACGATCTTCAGAGTATTTACTCTGGCTTTAGGTTGGTGAGTGAAAGCGAGTCCCGCTGTTAGGAGGCAATGAGTGCCGCACGGCTTCTCCGAAACCACCGAGTAACGGGATATTGCTACACTGCGTCTGGATCATATGTTGGCTTGCTTGAGGTCTGTGAAGCTGTTTGCCTGGCAGTTAAGCATCAATCAATCAGGCCATGAAAGGATTTCGAGGTTGTAGCAAAGATTAGAATCACCTTGACGTGTTTCACGGTCTGCACTAACCGTTTCCTCAGAAGGCTTTGAGAAGCAATGGATCAGGAAAGCTGGTCTCCTATTTAAGGGTCAGTAATTAGGTCTCACAGGGGAGGTAAGCACAGCTGGTGTTTAATTAGAAAACTTATAGCAACCTTGACAAACACAATGCACTTTACAAACAGTGCATATTAGCCAATCGGTTAAATAGATAAGATACAAAACACTACAAAGTACAAATGATGTGTTTTAAAGACAAAATCTGTCATATTTTTCGATACATATATTCTAAATAGTTGTCTCAATTATGACCAAAAATACATAGGTTCATACTCAATCCAGTTAATATTAAAATTAATATTACATTATAACATTCAGAATTCCAAACAATTTAAAAACAATTGAAAAAAATCATAATAATAATAAAATAATATAATAATCAATAACATGCAATAAAAAATAAATAAATAAATAAATAATAAAAAATGTAACATAAATAAAAACGGAAATATGGAAACAAATCCATATTTTCAAACCCTAACCCAAAAAAACAATGAATGGTTTAAAGCATTAGCAAATGCTATGTAGTTAATTTTCTTTATTCCTTATTTTATCCCCTGCCTTCTAAATAACCTTGTTAAATGTTTTGAACCACTATTTTATTTGTGTTCACATTGCTGATAAAAATAAATAACGCTTTTACACAGCGTCCTTTCGGTCTGCATGAATTCTAAACCACTCCACACGAAGATTGGAGTCTAAGACTGTGAGTGATTCCTTCATTTAACTTTTGAGCCATATCTGAGGAAGACTTGATTACCAGGAACCTTTTCATGACTATTTAACACTCACCATCTCTATCCTATTGTCGGACAAATAACACAGACATTGCTACACTTGTGACTTAACTGTTTCAACTCATTTATTTATTTTTTATTCTATTGCAATCAATCTATTTATTGTTTATTACTGCACCATTTGGAAGGCTTAAATAAGGCTCTTTATTCCTTATTTTATCCCCTGCCTTCTAAATAACCTTGTTAAATGTTTTGAACCACTATTTTATTTGTGTTCACATTGTTATATATTGATTTATTTCATTTATTTTTATCAGCAATTTTTATTTCACTTAATATTTTTTAATGACTGTATGCCTTTAGCTTCAGCATTTATTTATTCTTTTATCTCACTCATATCACTGTTAACTAATATCTAGTTTAGCAAAATAGGGAGCCCGTTTTTACTGGTTGCCCTCATAGACGTCCTTTTCACTATATATATTTTAGATCCATTTTAATTAGTTTAAACTAGGCTTTTAGCGCTCACACGCCATTTTTACTTTTCTCATTTGTGTCCTCGTAGGGAATCGGTGGTATCCCTAGGTGGGTTTGAGCTGCTTGTTAGGTTTTAGCCCCTTAATTAAATTAGAGCGCCCTTGTCCCCCACTAAAATCACATTTACATCTTTTTATTATTCCCATGGGTTGATTCATTGGGCTTACTAAGCTGATCCATATTCAGATGTTGTTTGGGATTTAAAGAAGGTTGTGTGTTGGTTGACCCTAGATGTTTATTATTTTGACTGTTATTCTGATTTTTTGATTTTTGAGGTTATTCTGGTATCTATTATTTCTTCCTCTTTTATATGTTCTTACTGTGTCTGTGCTATAGTCATTAAGATCTCTTAAGATCTTATCTTGCTTGGTTCTGATTGTATCTGTCTCAAAACTTTGAGTTTTCTCTTTTAGTTTATCAAGTGTAGTTTTATATTGAATATGATCCTTAAAAATTGGTAGTTTAGCTCTATTAGTTTCTATTTCCCTAGTAAGGGATCTAATCTTAGACTCAAGACAAAAACACAAGAAAAGTTTTTTTGTTGTGGACTTATTGGTGCGCACTCTATCTCCAGTGACTTAGGTTAGGTTAGTGTATTTATTAGAACATAAGTTTTATTGGGTATGCATTAAAAGAGCGAATGTTTAAAACAAGTGAAAGGGGTAAGGGAAAGGGTTTAAAACCAACCCTATTGAAGCGAAAGAGTTTAAAATCAACAATAACTTGTCTGTCTCTGTGTCAGTAACGTATTACATTGCAGCCTGTTTTGTAGAGAAAATTACACCTAGTGGAGGTAGGAATAGGAACAATATATTTATAAGAAAACAATTACTTTTTAGTTTTATCAAAGTTCTAATTTTTATTCCCCCTTCGGTGTGTTGCTTTAAATGGGTAAATAAGCAAGTATAGGCTTTGTATAAGTTGGGTTTGTCAGTAAATATTCTCTATTAGGCTTTGTAAATTTTATACAAAAGGTGCCTATCAAAATTCCAGACTAGAATGCAAGAGTGGAGAGGCAGCTATTTTAGTCTCACACTCAGTATATTGCTTAATAGGTTGATAGGCAAATGTAAGAACCCATTTAATCGAGTCTATTGGTAAATATCTGCCATTAAGTATATGGGTTCCTATGCACTAAGGGCCTGATTCAGAGATGCGATTTCCACGGCACTTAGGTGCGTATATTTAAGATCCTAGAAAATTCGCAAAACTGCGCATGCGTAGTAATAGTGCAACGCCATTTACGTAGCGGTTAGGAGCGTAAATTCGCTAAGAGCGTAAGTTTGAATCGATAGCAAGCACTTAAGATCTTAAGTGCAGCGAATCTTTAAGATCTTAAGGATTTGCATGGAAAGGGGCGGGGGGAGGCAGGGAAATGAGGGAAAGTGGGCGCGGGCTGACACTTAGGATCTTAAATGAACGCTACCACGTCACTCTGGCTGCGGACATAATTGATTGACGTATCTAGAGACGTTTACTGTTTACAAAGTAACAGGATACGGAGATAGATTTGTATCGTACTAAGTAACACTATTTATAATTATGTAAATTCGGCCGTACAGTAAAGAAGACATGGGATCGAAGTACTTAAATTGCAAGGATTGCATCATATAGTGGAGGGAGCGCAGTCAGACAAATAACAAAAGGACATATTATGCCCAGATCCAAGGCAGGATCAGATACATGAATTAAAAAATTATAATACAAAAAGAAATATAGCAATAATGAAAAAATTGAGAGAGAATTATAGCCATAGTAGAAAAATTTAATTAGGAGTTAATTAATAACTGGAATAACTAAGTGAAGTGTAATCTTATCCCTTAAAGCCTAGAAGTAGTTATAATATTATCCTATATGAGCCTGAATACTTGTGTGTATTTGTGATTAAAAATTTGAAAGATCCAGTGATGGTTATAGGATCTAAAAAATATTTTTTATTAGATCAGAGAATTATTTCTGTTTCTAAGAAACTTATCAGAAAATCTTTAAAAAAAAAAGAAATAATGAATAGACCTTACATAGAAACATAGAAAGTGACGGCAGATAAGAGCCACATGGCCCATCTAGTCTGCCATTTGTTTATTGAAAACTATACTGACCCTAGACCCTATTTACCCTCAATTTGGTTTACAATTTAGGATACTCTTATATTTATCCCAAGCATGTTTAAATTGTTCTACTGTATTGGCCTCAACCACCTCAGATGGGAGAATATTCCATTTATCTATCACCCTTTCAGTGAAGTAGATTTTCCACACATATCCTTTAAATCTACCACCCTCCAGTTTATATCCATGCCCTCGTGTTCTATTACACCTTTTCTTTTGAAAAATGGTAGCCTCCTCTAGCTGGTCACAACCCTTGATGTATTTGAAATCTGCTATCATGCTGCTATCATACCTTCTTAGGGTATAGTGAAGGATAATTGCTAACTATTTAGATTATCCTCTTGATGGGTGAGCAACTGAAATAAATCTTGTTGATGTAATGGTGTGAGTGAAAAGGTGAAAAGGAGAATTAATGGATGAATGGTGAGTGTGAATAAGAGTGATTAAATAAAATAAAATTAAGCCATGTTGTGGGAAAAAAGTGATTGAGAAAATTAAAATTCGTGAATGAGTAATAATGAGAACTAATGTATAAAGGAGTTTGTTATTAAAATATAGGGGAGTGATAGGAGTGATACTAGTGAAGACCAGTGTGTGATTAAAAAAGAGAAACTGATGTCATTATGGGAGTAAAGGTATCTAAAGTTATAGGATTAGAGATTTAATGATTGCATTGGTTTCTATTGGGTTTACATAAAAAATTATAGAGTGAAAATGTATGAATACCTAAAAATTATTTTGTGAAACTTTTTTTAATGGTTTTTTAAAAAACTTTTTTATTTTTTTAATACTTTTATTATTTTATTATATTTTATGCAATAAATTATATTCAATGCCAAAATACTTGACAAAGAGAAGTGTTTAATATAAGGCTTTAATCATTGAAAATTATGTATAGTTTCAAGACATCATATCCAAAGATAATAGAATAGTGATGGTGAAAATGCCCACTAAAGATATATGAGACAGAACAGATGTGAGAAATTAGAGGGGTGCCCTCTAGAAGTATATGGGGCTAATAGTTGTAAGAATAAATAAATTGAATTCGAGATAAATTAGGGTGAGTTAATATGGTTTATAAACTTAGGATACAAAATGCATGTTATTGTATTATAATATTACCAATAAAGATAGAATATTAAGATCAATATAGTCTTAAGTACATACTAGATTCATATCTATTTACAGATAGGCAAGATAGCTATTGTTTTAATTCAGTCCGTTTGGATGAATTGTTCCCATAAGGAAAATCCATTTAGCTTCTCTTTTTTTTAGTTCTTTATTGATATCTCCTCCCTGAGTACCCAGATGTATTTTGTCAATAATGAAGGCCTTAAGGAAATGGGCATTTTGATTATGATGTAGTAGAAAATGTTTTGCTACTGTAGTTATTTGTTTGGCTTTTTTTACATCCTTAGAAGCATTTTTGATATTGTTAACATGTTCTAGGAGTCGACGTTTAAATGGACGACTTGTCATCCCTATATATTTTAGGTTACATGGGCAATAGAGACAGTAAATCACACTGTCTGTATTGCAATTCCAATGTTCTCTTATAAACCAACGTTTCTCATACTTGTCCAAGTATGATTTGGTTTCCATCATATAGATGCAACCTTTACAACGGCCACAATTTTTGGAGCCTTTAAAGGTGTAGTTCCGTGTAGGTTTCTGACAGAAATGGCTTTTTGTTAAGATGTCTCCTAAATTTTTAGATCTTCTCCAGCAGAGTTGAATATCGTTATTTAGAATTTGATGTAAATCTGGATCTAGGTGTAGAATATGTTGGTGTGAAAGGACGATTTCTTTTATTTCTCGCCAATTGGAGGAGAAGGTACCAATCATCCTTATTTGTACCTCCTGGGAGGGCTGACTCGACTTTATAGGTTTATCGTAAAGCAGTTTATTTCTATCTATTTTGTCAATTGTATTTTTAGCGGTAGATATATATTTTTTGGGGTAACCCCGATTTTTAAATCTTTGCTCCAATTCCCTTGCCCTTGTTTTATATGTGAATTTGTTAGAGCAGTTTCGTTTAGTTCTCATAAACTCACTTTTGGGTATGCCTTTAAAGATGGGTGGAAAATGTGCACTCTGAAAGTGTAGTAGAGAATTGGTAGCTGTATCCTTGCAGTATAGGTCAGTATCTAGAGTACCTTCTGGATTTAAATAGATAGTTGTATCCAAAAAATCAATAGAGATATCACTGATATTTGGAGTCAGTTTTAATTTGAAATCATTCGCATTCAAAATGTTGGTGAAGTTGAAAAAGGATGTAGTATCCCCTTCCCATAGGATGAATATGTCATCAATGTATCGCAACCATGTTGCGATACATTTAGTGAATTCTTCATTTTCCTCGTTGAACACGTGTTCTCTCTCCCACCATCCCAAGTAAAGATTAGCATAAGATGGCGCACATTTTGTGCCCATGGCAGTTCCTCTAATTTGTAAGAAGAATTGATCATTGAAAACAAAATAATTTTTCTTAAGCACAAAATTTAAGAGATCGATCAAAAATGTATTCCTGGGCGATGTTTTGTCCATATTCAAAAAATAATCCACTGCTTTGACTCCTTTCTCATGAGATATACTTGTATACAGTGCTTCAACATCATAGCTTGCAAGTAGGGTGTTTGGTTTGAGATGGAGATCATGTCATTTTTTTAAAAGATCAGGAGTATCGTGAAGATACGATGGGAGAGAGAGCACATGTTCACGTAGGTGGAAATCAATGAAGCTACTTGCCTTTTCAGTCAGGCTCCCTATACCTGATAGGATGGGTCTGCCTGGTGGGATTTCAGAGTTTTTGTGTATTTTGGGCAGTAGATATAAAGTCGGTATTTTTGGACATTCTACTTTTAGATAGGAGAATTCATCCTTGGTTATTATATTATTATTGTGGGCTTGTATAATAATATCAGCATAATTCCTTAAAAATTGAGTAGTGGGATTAGCCACTAGTTTTTGATAACATCCTGATCCATACAGTTGTTTTTGTATTTCTGTCAGATAAAGTTCAATTGGCCAGATAACAATATTACCACCTTTATCGGCTCTTTTAAATACGACATCTTGCCAGCTTTTAAGATCTTTAAGAGCTATTTGTTCATCTCTAGATAGATTTGAAGTTGTATGAGATTTTTTGTAAAGCAATTTGTCTAAGTCATTTGAGATAAGATCAATGTAGAGTTGGACTTGAGGACAGATCTTAGGGTCTGGTGAAAAAGTGGAAGTTCCTTTAAAAGATATATTTTTATCTTGTGGTTTGTGATTTTCCATCATCAATTCAGTCAGGTCTGCGATTGCCTGTATTTCTTGTGTAGTGTTCAAATTGGAATGAATAGTTTCATTTCTTTCTTTTAAAGCAAAGAATTTTTTTAGAAGAAGTTTTCTTGCAAAGAGGGACAGATCTTTGTCCCACTCTGCTCTATTAAAGTTCTCTGTAGGTGAGAATGAGAAACCTTTTTCCAAAAGTTGAGTTTGAATGGGTGTCTCTCTAAATATAATCTTAACAATTTAATAATAACTTTATTTAGCTATAATTTTATATTTGAATACAACTTTATATCTAATTCTACATTTATTTTCACTTACATATCTATTTTCATTTTAATTTTTATCTCTACTTTTATCAATTCTATTCTATAATATTTACTTGCATTATTTTTTAATTTTTTTAATTTTTTCATTTATCACATTATTTTCTTATTACATCGAAGCTTGACTGGTAATATTTAATTATACATCAAAACCATATTTTGAATTAAGTATGTCACTCCGTCCCCTCCAAGTATAGGGGAATATCTGCACTCTGAACATTCTGATTCCATGCCCTCTTAAATATAAGATCTAAGTATGAAACTACAAACTACGTTATTCAATAGATACAATCTAGATACAAATGTATCCCGTCTCTCTGTAAACATCAATAGTTTCCAATATGTCAATCAATTTGGTTCGTAGTCCTGATTGGTTATGCCACCACCCGATCCCGCCCACTGTCTTTAAAAGACACGTCAGTTTAGCCCGCGACTAGTCGCCTTGAAAAAGCCATTTGCGAAACGCGCGTTGGCGTTTCCGCAAGGATACAGCTACCAATTCTCTACTACACTTTCAGAGTGCACATTTTCCACCCATCTTTAAAGGCATACCCAAAAGTGAGTTTATGAGAACTAAACGAAACTGCTCTAACAAATTCACATATAAAACAAGGGCAAGGGAATTGGAGCAAAGATTTAAAAATCGGGGTTACCCCAAAAAATATATATCTACCGCTAAAAATACAATTGACAAAATAGATAGAAATAAACTGCTTTACGATAAACCTATAAAGTCGAGTCAGCCCTCCCAGGAGGTACAAATAAGGATGATTGGTACCTTCTCCTCCAATTGGCGAGAAATAAAAGAAATCGTCCTTTCACACCAACATATTCTACACCTAGATCCAGATTTACATCAAATTCTAAATAACGATATTCAACTCTGCTGGAGAAGATCTAAAAATTTAGGAGACATCTTAACAAAAAGCCATTTCTGTCAGAAACCTACACGGAACTACACCTTTAAAGGCTCCAAAAATTGTGGCCGTTGTAAAGGTTGCATCTATATGATGGAAACCAAATCATACTTGGACAAGTATGAGAAACGTTGGTTTATAAGAGAACATTGGAATTGCAATACAGACAGTGTGATTTACTGTCTCTATTGCCCATGTAACCTAAAATATATAGGGATGACAAGTCGTCCATTTAAACGTCGACTCCTAGAACATGTTAACAATATCAAAAATGCTTCTAAGGATGTAAAAAAAGCCAAACAAATAACTACAGTAGCAAAACATTTTCTACTACATCATAATCAAAATGCCCATTTCCTTAAGGCCTTCATTATTGACAAAATACATCTGGGTACTCAGGGAGGAGATATCAATAAAGAACTAAAAAAAAGAGAAGCTAAATGGATTTTCCTTATGGGAACAATTCATCCAAACGGACTGAATTAAAACAATAGCTATCTTGCCTATCTGTAAATAGATATGAATCTAGTATGTACTTAAGACTATATTGATCTTAATATTCTATCTTTATTGGTAATATTATAATACAATAACATGCATTTTGTATCCTAAGTTTATAAACCATATTAACTCACCCTAATTTATCTCGAATTCAATTTATTTATTCTTACAACTATTAGCCCCATATACTTCTAGAGGGCACCCCTCTAATTTCTCACATCTGTTCTGTCTCATATATCTTTAGTGGGCATTTTCACCATCACTATTCTATTATCTTTGGATATGATGTCTTGAAACTATACATAATTTTCAATGATTAAAGCCTTATATTAAACACTTCTCTTTGTCAAGTATTTTGGCATTGAATATAATTTATTGCATAAAATATAATAAAATAATAAAAGTATTAAAAAAATAAAAAAGTTTTTTAAAAAACCATTAAAAAAAGTTTCACAAAATAATTTTTAGGTATTCATACATTTTCACTCTATAATTTTTTATGTAAACCCAATAGAAACCAATGCAATCATTAAATCTCTAATCCTATAACTTTAGATACCTTTACTCCCATAATGACATCAGTTTCTCTTTTTTAATCACACACTGGTCTTCACTAGTATCACTCCTATCACTCCCCTATATTTTAATAACAAACTCCTTTATACATTAGTTCTCATTATTACTCATTCACAAATTTTAATTTTCTCAATCACTTTTTTCCCACAACATGGCTTAATTTTATTTTATTTAATCACTCTTATTCACACTCACCATTCATCCATTAATTCTCCTTTTTACCTTTTCACTCACTTACACCATTACATCAACGAGATTTATTTCACCCATCAAGAGGATAATCTAAGTAGTTAGCAATTATCCTTCACTATACCCTAAGAAAGTCTATTCATTATTTCTTTTTTTTTAAAAGATTTTCTGATAAGTTTCTTAGAAACAGAAATCATTTTCTGATCTAATAAAAAATATTTTTTAGATCCTATAACCATCGCTGGATCTTTCACATTTTTTATCACAAATACACACAAGTATTCAGGCTCATATAGGATAATATTATAACTACTTCTAGGCTTTAAGGGATAAGATTACACTTCACTTAGTTATTTCAGTTATTAATTAACTCCTAATTTAATTTTTCTACTATGGCTATAATTCTTTCTCAATCTTTTCATTATTGCTATATTTCTTTTTGTATTATAATTTTTGAATTCATGTATCTGATCCTGCCTTGGATCTAGGCATAATATGTCCTTTTGTTATTTGTCTGACTGCGCTCCCTGCACTATATGATGCAATCCTTGCAATTTAAGTACTTCGATCCCATGTCTTCTTTACTGTACAGCCGAATTTACATAATTATAAATAGTGTTACTTAGTACGATACTAATGATACAAATCTATCTCCGTATCCTGTTACTTTGTAAACAGTAAACGTCTCTAGATACGTCAATCAATAATGTCCGCAGCCAGGATTGGCTATGACATCATCCAATCCCGCCCCCTGTCTTTATAAGACCTGTCATTTTAGCCCGCGACCTGACGCTTTGAAAAAGCTGCTTGCGAAACGTTCGTTGGCGTTTCTTTTTTACTGTTCTCTGATGTCTCGCTTCATTTGTAAAATATAGCTACCTGTTCAAATGGCTATGTGAACTGGATTACATGAGGAAAAGCATCAAAAGTACCTTAAAGCTGTGTTCCTCAACCAGTGTGCCTTGGCACAAGATGTTGCTAAGTGTGCTGCGGCGCTATGCCTCCAACAGGAGAAAAAGTGCTGGAAGACCTTGCCTTAAGGAAATAATTTCACCATTTGTTTCACACTCGTGCCCTTATCCTGTCCCCATCCCGCTCCTTTACAGCCAAGCTTCCACCCAGTCCAGCCCTGACACTGACACAGAATGACAGTGCCAGCCGGGACTTCCTGCTCTGTGACGCTGGCGCAACCTTAGGTCACGTCAGCATCTCACACATCACTGCGGAGGTCAGCACCAGGAGAAAGGAGGAACGCAGAAAAGGTAAGCAAAGTATAGGGAGGCCAGAGACTCCTGCTGGGGAATATTAGGGAGGCTGCAGACACATGATGGGGAATACTGGGGAGACTTTAGACACATGATGGGGGATACTGAACAGGCTGCAGACCATTTGTGGTGCTATATAAAAGCAGTAGTAATAATAATGCTGTTTCCTGGGGCTTTCTCCACTCTATTCGAGCTCTTTACACTTCCCCCTCCTCCGTTGTTTCCACGAATGGTATTAATTCCCCCAGTTTTAACCTTAGCAATGGAACCCGTTAGGGCTGTCCCCTTCTCCCCCTTGATATATGCACTTTCAATTGAATCTTTAGCCGCCCATATTAGAACTAACGTTAATATCCGGGGTATCCCCGTTAAAGACTCCCAGGTCAAATTATCATTATTCGCGGACGACATTTTGCTAACCCTTAGTGCACCTACCACATCTCTTCCTAATCTTCAGAATGAACTCCCTCTCTATGGTAAGCTATCCGGTTACAAAGTAAACGACGCCTAATCAGAGGCTCTTCCTCTACTTCTCCCTCCCTCTATGCTGTTATCACTTCAAAATAGTTTCAAATTTTTATGGCGTCCATTGAAGATCCGCTATCTGGGGATCTATCTTACGAAAAATGATTCCCAATTGTTTCAAGCTAACTTCCCCCCACTATTCCAGACTATGAAGCAGTATCTTTCAGTATGGCAGCCTTTGTTTGTTTCCTGGTTTGGTCGCATTAACGCTGTCAAAATGAATGTACTCCCAAGGTTACTTTACCTTATTCAAACATTGCCAGCGAATGTCCCTCAATCCTATGTATATCTCACCATATCGGCTAGAAAGCTCCTCACTCATATTTGTACTGCTACTAAACTTCAGATTGCAAGCGACTGGAAAAAAGTTGTAGCCCCCTCGATGGTGGCAATCACTAATCGGATATGGTATATTTCCTCCATGGAGTTTCTCACCAGTTTGTTACACAACACCGTCCCCTTTTTCCAAAAGGTGTGGAAAGCCTGGTTCACCCATTTGAACCGCACACTCCTAGGTTCGGTCTAAATCTTACACTTTCTCTTTCTGAGCCAACTTACGGCTCCCTCCCCCCCTTCCCACAGCGGTTGAGCTCCTGGCTCCCATTTGTTGGGACTCATTCCCTTCCCCCTTTTCCTCCCTACCCCTCTTTTCCCTTCCCCCATCCCTTAATTTTTG
The DNA here is from genome assembly GCA_011038615.1 of Limnodynastes dumerilii. Lineage (NCBI taxonomy): Eukaryota > Metazoa > Chordata > Amphibia > Anura > Limnodynastidae > Limnodynastes > Limnodynastes dumerilii. Next base: position 55,574 of record WWET01005943.1, read on the forward strand.
TTTTGCTTTTGTCATAGAACGTTTATCTCTATTTTTATTTAAATAACAAAATTTAACAGTTTTTTTCTGTGAAAGTTTTATTCATTATCCTTCAATATTATAGATGGTTCTTTTACAGTTCCAGCTGTATAGCTGTCCTTTCCTTATGATTTGTTGTTTATTCCTAGTCGGAATACATTTGCTTTTGTATATTGTACGCTTTTAAACAACGGCACTACATCTGCTATACGCCCATCCACTACTGCTCTACTCACACTCTGTTTGAATTTCATCTGTTCACTGTTAATTCGCTATGTGCATATCCCCTCCAGCACCACTGTGTATGAGTGGACTTATACTACTATCATATCACACCTTCTGTCTGCAGGCTGCATATAGGACCTCCGAATGCTTTTCAAATGTGTGGGGTCTTTAAGTCTGCACAGAAGAGGCTAGCTGAGTGGAAGACCAACTCCTTTCTTAAACCCCATTGCACGGAACTAAGTTCTGTATGATAGATTTTATGTGTGGAAAATCTGGAAGGCACTATGGACACCCCGTTTAAGCACTTTCTCTCTTGGAGAGAAGTTTTTTGCACAACTAATGTGTTTGAGTCTCTCTATTCATGCAATTTGAACTGATTTTCAATAGCTGTGAAGAAACATCTGCATTTCAGTGAATTTAGTAGAGTCCTTTCCTCTGCTTCCACAATGGCAGCACTACTAATAAGTTAATTCTTCCCACTTGGAGTCCTCACAGGAATGAAAACAAGACAGACACTGGAGGTATTTAAGCAGCACACCTTCTTTGTCTTTTTTTTTCCTGTAAGGAGTACAGGTCAGGATGTTATTTTGTTTCTCTGTGCAAGGCTCACCTAAAGTGGATCCCCGTCATCGTCACAGCGTTCTGGCCAGGGATAGAAACAGAGGCCGGTCTCTCAGTGTTCCCATGCTGTACTGCATGCCCACCCCTGCTTCTGACATCGGAGGCATTGCCACAAGGCACTAAAGAGACTAAGGAGAAAACCGTAGTGTCTCCGTTGTCAAAAGCACTTAAAGATTTAGTAGAAAAGGTATGGAGACACCCTGATAAAGGGTTACTGGTATCTTTGAAAATGTCCAAGATGTACCCTTTTGGCCAGAATGTCTCTAAAAGATGGAAGCAAGTGCCAGTGGCCAGGATATCTCGCAAAACAACATTCCTTCTTGAGGAGGTTAATGTATTTAGAGATCCCATGAAGAAATGGATGGATGTTGTCCTGAAAAAACATGAGATAGCGGGTGCAGCCCTTAAAGCAGCAGCATCTACTGCCGTGACAGCCAGGGTTTTGTGTAGCTGGTGTGATGATTTGGAAAGAAATTTTCTGGATGGAGTAAAACGGAAATGTTGCTTAAGTGGTTAGAGGACATACAATTAGCAAGTCAAATTTATCTGCAAAACGTCTGTGGACCGGTCAGACTGGTGGCAAGAGCAAGCACAACAGAAGCAGAAACCAGAAGAGCCCTGTGGATCAGACATTGGGTGGTGGATTCCCAATCTAAGAAGCTTCTGACTTCTCCTTTTCAGGGGGACTACTTGTTTGCCAAGAAATTGGATTACATTGTTCCTGATTCACAGTTAAGAATCTGCGGTTTTTTAGGTGCGTATATTTACTTAAGAATGAGATGGCTTTGAATCACCATATCAAACCTATGTATTCTAGGTTCATAGGGCCTGATTCAGAATTAAGAAGGTGCTTAAAATAAGAGAGGAAAGTCTCTCCTGGGCTAAACCAAGGTAATTGCAGTGGAGTCATATTTCATATGTTGCAAACAGTATTGAAGTTGAGAGGTTATGTTTCCTAGCCCAAGTCTAAATAACAGAATGATAGTAAAGCTTGTCAGTAACTGTGTGCAGTAAGCAATTCAAAGATATATCTCTGCATGCAAGGAATACATTTAACTTGACTCTTCCTGAAATCAGCATGGTTTAGCCCAGGAGTGACTTTCCTCTCTTATTTTAAGCACCTTCTTAAGTCTGAATCAGGCCCATAGTGACTTAAGAAGGAAGGGATGTGACAGGAAAACTTAAGAATGAAGATAAAAACATTGGGTGGGGGGAGGCATTTAAATAAGGAAATCTGGGCGCGGTTAGGCAAAAACATTCTTAATAAGCCGTCATCCGCACATCACTACGAACCTAAAGATAAGATAGCCTTATGGCATTCATAAGTCAGTTAAGAAGCTGAAACCCATGAGCATGTTAGGAGAGTCGCCTTGCTACTTTTTGCGCATAATTAAGAACCTAAATTATTCTAAGTGTGAACACGGGCCATGATATCTAGGTCCTTTGGAGGCAAGCCAAGTTGCAGAAAAAAGGATTGTTTAATAGACCTTTCAAGACAGTCACACGAAATATCAAGCGGCAAGAACTTACAGGCCAGGAAGGAACATTATCAGGATATAATTTTTGTAGCCAATGAAGCAAAAAAGTCAGAATTTAACCTTAGACAGATGGTGCAGTGATGCCAGGCCAGGCAAGTTGGAAGTTATCGTAGGTGGAGGACTGACCTACGTCGCCATAGTATGGATGAATTCCACCATGGATATATGGTTACAAGAAATAATCTTTACAAGATGGAATCTGTAAAGTATCCAAAGAATTTCTTTCTGGAATCATGGGTTCCAAGGCTGCAAGAAAAATCTCTGCCCTTTAAAGTGAGTCTAGACCAGGCCTGGCCAACCTGTGGCTCTCCAGGAGTTGTGAAACTACATATCCCAGCATGCTTTACCTACATAGGCATAGCCGATATCTAACAAAGCATGCTGTGAGTCGTAGTTACACATCATCTGGAGAGCCACAGGTTGGCCAGCCTTGGTCTACAGATTCAACAGAAAGTGGTTATAAAAGTACCAAGTCTAGAGAACTACCAAAGCTTCTGTTTAAGGTTCTTTGTCATAAAAGGAGCTCAGGAGGATACAGAACCATTCTGTACTTAAGACTGTTAAACAGACACATAAGAGTCAGATCAGTCAAGATGGAATCAATAAAATGCATCATAGCGGCACTAAATAATGTTCATCACACCTATAGACTTAAAATACACTTAATTGCACATTTCAATCTGTCAGAGATACCTGAGGTTTTTCATATTCAGGAGGCATTTTCAATTCAGGGTGCTCCAATTCGGACTGGCGACTTCACCGAGAACTTTTTCCAAAAGCACTTATTGTAATAAAAGCCAAGGTGAGAAAAAAAGGTATACAACTATGGCCATACCTGGACGACATACCGTTAGCAGCCAGCTCAGCAGTTCAGGCAGAAGATAACACAATATATGTGTACAACAGCATGGATGACTGATAAACAAGGAAAAAGTCAACTAAAGCCAATGCAAAGAACAAAAATCTTGGGATTATTAATAGACCTGTCAATAACATTATCTCCGGAGAGTAAGAGAATGCTGCCAGGAAGTAGTCAGGAAAGTTTAGATTTCAACAGAGGCGTGCATGAAAATTTTAGGATTAATGGAAATGCTATTGATGCTGTTCAATGGGCAAGGTTGCATGAGAAGCTTACAAATAAAAACTTCTTCAGCTTACGCTGCCATAAGTCTGCCTTAAGTCCATCGTGCGGATAAGCAGTCCGTACGACTGCTGATCCACACCAGTGTGGGAGCCCCCTCCCACACTGTACAATTACCATGCTTCCCCCCCCCCCCCACCCC
>WWET01005944.1:16148-36338 GCA_011038615.1 Limnodynastes dumerilii
TGAATGAGGGCTTTAAACAATACAAGCTGGATTCTGTAGCGTGAGGTTGTACAGCAGCCCTGTGTCTAATTTCTTGCTGGCCCGTGCCGCCTTACTTGAACCGCTATTTTCATATGACAGAATTGGCAAATTAAAATTTATGATAATTGATCATTAATATTTATTGTTGTTTATGGTATTATAATTTAATAATAATTTGTGGTTAATACATTTAAACAGGTTTTGAGGCAATTATTGTTGGGTTATAGAAGGAGTTTCCAATATGCATTTGTAAAGTAGAATTACTGTACAGAACCCTTGCAGTAATGCAGAAAACATTGCTGCCTTGGGAATTAATAAAACAAATAGTGTCGGTGAATGTGGCAATTTGAAAATGTAGTTTAAAATCTGAAAACTGAGAAACTGAAATGCTGAAAGATATAAGCTTATTGTGCTATTAGATTCATTATTATTAAATTGATTTTGGCTGCCACAAAATGATTGTAAAATTTTAAAAACTAAACCTGTGCACCTGTGGGATCCAACAGTAAGTTAAAGTCCCTGATTGTTTGAGTCAGGAAGATTACCAAAAACCCCATAGGTTATAATAAAATGTATATCCAGGACGGCTAATGTCATGTAAAAAATAAATACTATAATATTTATAAGTATTTTTCCTGATCAGTTCAAAGGCTGGTAATGACAGAGTGTGCATTTTTACTTAATGTTATCATTACATACTATTTTTAGTTGCCATACCATTATTGTTACTGTTCCATAATAATAAATGCATCTGCATGCCAAGTAACGGAAAAATGTATATGTAACCTAGAAAGCAGTATTGTCTAAACAATATTTTATTGCACCTTTTAAAGTAGATGAGCAAAATGTTTGATTTCATTGCTCTGGTCTCCAGGAGCAACAGATGCCTGGAATGCATGATCAATCTCTCAGCTTTGATAAACATGACATGAACCATTAGCATTTCAACAGACAGTCACCACTGTTCTCGCAGCATGAGACTAAATACTAGATTTGGAAGAGAAGAGTGTGTCTGTACAACATTTCTCACAGAGGAGGAATGTCTTCACAACCATCCACTAAACACAGTAAAGATAAACTCTTTACTGTACTAAATGCGGCAACAGCTAATCCTAGTGCAGCGGTCACCTAGGTGTGCAGATGAAAAGAGGCTTTGCCAATATGATTAGGAGTGCTGACAAGCATAGTGTAGTACTTCATGGTTTCAAAAGGAAAGGCAACTGCTGCTATAAAGGCATTCAACTCTTTTCATACCAAAGACACCTAAAAGAAAATCATTAACCATAGTAGCACATTACTTTTTGAGTACTGTTTTTGTTGGGCTTGTTTAAACAGTTCATGTGGAGCCAGGAATACCTATCATTTTAATAACATGGGACAAGATCCAGGTTTCCACAAAAGAGGTGTTTATTGATCAGTAGGTTTGGAAATCATCCACGTTTTATTGCTACCTATGTGGAGTATGGACTGGGAGTATTGGCAGCTTTTCCATCAATTTAAAGTTTTTCACTTTCAATTCTGTCAGGGTAGATATCCGAGGCAGAACTAGTGATTTGTGGGCCCAGGGTCCTTGTATCAGCATGTGGCTTGGTGCCGTTGCACAAATGGTAGTTCCACCCCTGGTAGATATCCTTTATATTTCCTGCACCCTCTCTAGAGGATGCAGTCTGCATGATAAAAGGTACGCTTTCACAACACAGGCAGTCAAAAGCTTATATTCGGCTGCCTCTATTTCTAAAAAAAATTTATAATGATGAATGGGTAAGTAAGCCGACTTTATTTTTTTGCATAACCGATTCATTAATTCGGAAACTGCCACCACAGACACACACTGGCGCACTGCAGCAGACCCGCTTTGAGTATTACACAGAAGGTTACTGCAATGGGAGTCTTAGGGTCAGGCTGCAGAGAGGGAAGTTTAAGGGTCAGGCTGTAGTAAGGGGAGTCTTAGGGTTAGGCTGTGGGCAAGGAAGACTTAGGGTTAGGTTGTGGGGAAGAGAGTTTTAGGGTCAAACTGCAGGGAAGGGAGGGTAAGGGTATTGGGAGGGGGAGGGTTAGGGTATGGAAGAAGCAATCAATTTCGTCTGGGAGAAATCGGCCCTTTCGAAAATGGGCTGTTCTCAGCGGCAACCCAGACCCAGCATGGTCAATTAATCAGAAATAACTTTTTAGCCCAAATTGTGTTAAAACAAATTATGCACATTGCATGCAGGTTGTGCAGATATAGCCCATCTCAATTGCACTACGCGTCATACCATCATTTGATCGTAAAGTGACGTTTTTCTGTATTTTGTCATGCATAGTTGTAAAACTCGCAAAATGGGGTTGATCAAGAGCTGCACTTGCACCTTTTATTAGGTGCATGTGTAGACCTGAGTAATAACATGTTGAACTGCAAGTGGAGGCAAATTTAATATGAAAGCAGAATTACAGTTAGATTAAACATTAAGCTATGCAGTATTTGAATTCTGTGTGCTAACACAAAGTATTTTCCCTGCATGCAATAGAATTAAAGGTACTTCTTTATCTGTGCGGCCCCCTGCTGCAGAGGCCGCTGGCTACGCTACTTGCGTAGTAGTTTTTTTTTTCTCCAGCAGAGGGCGTGCACACGCTCCCCCGGTGCTGTGGTGTGTGTGTGTCCCCGTCCCCGGGACAATCACACACACACGCCACATGTGTGTCTCTCCGTCCCCAATGCCCCCCTGTCCGTCCCCTTCGTGTCCCCAATGCCGTGTCATGTCCAGCCTCCAGAGGCTCCCGCCCGGGACACTTAAGGGGATAGCGGGAATACGTAAGTTACGTAGCGGGGGCCGCAAAGATAAAAAAGTACCGAATTAAAATTAATTATCATCCCTTCGTTTTCAAAATGGTTTAGCCGAGCTGTTTACTTGCCCCTGTTTTGCCCTTACTCCCAAACTTTGGATCAACCCTAATATGCCTAATAATGCTGCATCATGCTCTTTGTCTCAGTGGGTAGCCCTCACACACTGAACTCTCCAACCAGATATGTAATCGTTTTGGGACCCTCTTTCACTTTCATAGTCTCTGCATCTTTTACTTTTTTTCTATCTGTTTATTTGTTAGCAGTACACTACTGTCTTCCCAGTAACCTGTTATTTGGTTTAGTCATTTATTCTTTTTAGAGATGGTTAAGTCTGTTGGGAGCCTTTGTCATGTAAAAGAAATGAATTTATTTTTACTGACAATATCAAATAATTCCTGTTATGTAAATCATTTGTGTGTTATGCAGTTTGCTAGTTCATTTACAGGCATGACCCAAAATATTATGTGATGTTTGTTTTTCCATTTCTCTATTCTCACTGAGAAATAGAAATGTAGTACTTGAACTGTTGGCAGACAGCGCTGAGGAACTTCTGTTTTCTAAAATATTTCCTGTTTCTATTTCCCAGTTACTTTGGGGTAGCATGGTGGCTCAGTAAGTAGCACTTGGGTCTCATATCGCTGAGGTCATGAGTTTGAATACTGGACTAGGTCTTATGTATTTGGAGTTGGTATGTTCTCTCTGTGTCTGTGTGGGTTTATTTCGGGTGGTCTGGTTTCTTCCCACATGCAAAAAGCTTACTGGTAGGTTAATTGACTGCTGACTAAATTAACCCTAGTGTGTGTGTGTGTGTGTGTATATGTATGTAGCTCCATCAGGTTCGGGGACTGATGTGAATGTCTAATGTTCTCTGTAAAGCGCTGCAGACAATTTGTGGCACTATATAAGTAAGCGTTAATAATAAATTCCTGTATTTATTTTGATTATTTTAAATTAATAATACATTGTTTCCTAAAACTGACTAAAATAGGATAAAAAAAATTCACTGTGGTCGCTTTGGACCTGATTCATAGATTGAATAAGAACTTAAAGTTACACCTGGGCTAAACCATGTTGATTTCAGGGGAGTCAAATTTCATTTGTTGCAACAGTCTTATAGTTAAAAGGTGATGTTTCCCAGCTCAAGTCTAATTAGCAGTTTAAAAGTGAAGCTGATCAGGTATCTGTGTGCAATAAGTAAAAGCAAAGCATTCTCCCTGCATGCATAGAATAAAATTAACTTGACTCCCCCTGAAATCAACATGGTTTTGCCCAGGTGTAACTTTAAGTTCTTATTTTCAGCCTCTGAATCAGGCCCTATGTGTGTATTTTATCTTTTCAATCCAAACTATACACATAACTTAAATTGGCTTAATATAAAACAAGGAATACATCATGTTTGAGAATAGAATTAGGGATACATAGGCTGGGCCCATAGTTTAAAAATAAGAGTAATTCAGGTGGAACGGGTAAATCCATGTTGAATTTCATGGGAAGTCATATTTATTTGACATTCATGGGGAATACTTTTTGCTATTACTCGTAGATACTGACCAGCTTTCGTTTTAAACTGTTATTTAGACTTGGACTAGAAAATATCAGGATACAGTCACCATTGACAAAATGCTGTTTCTGAAATAGAGACAGCCGAAAGCTTATTTTCATTTGTCTCTATCTTGAAACTAGCACTAATTATTAGATTTTATTAATGAATAGGTAAGCATGGCAATTACCCATTCATTTGGAAACCACCACCAATGACCTGTCGTACCGCCTCAGACTCGCTGGACAGGTTAGTATTATAGGGGAATCTATGGGGATCTTTTAGGGGTAGGAGTATATGGGGAGTTTTAGGGTTTGGCTGCGGAAGGGGAGAGCTAGGTTAAGGCTGCGGAGAAGGGAATCTTAAGGTTAGACTGTGGGGAAGGGAGACTAAGGGTGACTTAGGGTCAGGTTGTGGAGAAGGGAGGGTTAGGATTAGGGTAATGAAAATGGAGGTTTAGGGTTGGGGTTAAATTGATACTCACCATTTACAGCTTCATCTTCTATCTTCGGTCGATCAGTTGCTTCTTCTCTGGCAGAAGCAATCGATTTCTAACTGGGACAAAATGGCCCTTTAGAAAAAGGACATTCTCAGTGGTATCCCACACAACATATCACCTGTCAATTCTAATACTGCTTGAAAGAGATGAAATTTGCCTTCCACTGAAATTCAACATTGAATTGCCCAATTGTAACTTTTCACATTTTCCTCATATATTCAAACTCTGGATCCGTTCCATAATGCTGAAGGGATGTTTAATAGTGACTTGGGATGCACTAAGAGTGGATGGTATCACCAAAAAGCTTAATTTGACCATTATTTACCATAAAGGTAGACACGATGCACTGATTAATGAATATGCAGCTATTGGAATACCCCATCTCCAATCATCAAAAACCATTTGCTAAATTGCATTGGATATTATGGCACGACCAACAGTACACTGAAATTTACCAGATAAAAAAAATCCATGGTGCCCTCTGATTTAAGGGTAACCAGTATTAGGATTAGTATTAGGACTTTGCTGCTCAGGATTTTGGCCTGGGCTAGATACCTTACATGGATAAGTCATGTCAAAATGTGGTGTATAGTTATAACTAGCATTTCCACAAACCTAACTTGTAAGTTATGGGTAGTAGTGTAAAAATGGGCGTGGGTTACTGCTACAAACGGTCCCTGGAAGACCCTAAGACTTTCTTTCCCGCAGATTGACCCTAAGACTCCCCTCCCTGCAGCCTGACCCTAAGACTCCCCTTCCCGCATGCTAACCCTAAGACTCTCCTACCCGCAGCCTAACCCTAAGACTGTCCTTCCATAACCCTAACCCTTACCCTCCCCTTTCATTACTTTAACTCTAACCCTCCTCTTTCATCACCCTAACCCTAACTCTCCCTTCAACACAGTCTAACCCTAAAACTGCTTGGAGAGTGTTACCCACTTCTCCGTGGGTACAGTGAGTTTTAATTTTCTTTTAAAAAAATGGTGGTCTTTTCGAAATAGAGACAGCTGAATATGAGCTTTCGGCTTTCTCTACTTCTAAAATGCCCATTTCGAGGCGATGACTCCACCGTGTAAAAAAAACAGTGCCTATAACTGCTCATCAGTTGTACGTTGGTATAAGTTCAGCTTATTCTTTGGTTGAAGCTTTTATAGCATGTCCCATAAAGTAAGGAGGACAGAAATCTGTTTGAATAAGCACTGCTAAATTGGAAGATCTGTTTAGAAGCTGCCAACCATAATATTCTAAACCTTACAGTTCATTTATGTCTGGTCTGTAGATGAGGACATTGCTGGTCTGCTCCTCAAGATGTCCTTCCTGCTGTCACTACTGGGTTCTGAAAATTTATTCTTAAAGAAGTGCTTAACAGCTTTAAATCCTTTTAGGCAATGGCAGAACAATTGAAAATGTAACCCCTTCCACTCTGTCAAGATCAGAATGAGGCATTTTTTGGTGGTGGGAGAGATGAGAAGAAGAAAGCTGTAAAATATAATATATAATGTTACTGGTTGCCCACTTAGCCTGAGGGGGAGAAATTCTTACTCTAAAAACTTTAACTGTTGTCTCCCCAGCTTGAGATGCTTATGATTGAACTGCACAGTGACACTGTAGTTAGGAATGTCCATGCTGGGGTTATGGGATGGATTCTGATCAGGGCCTCTCACAAAGACATACTGATAGTTAGTTTTGTTTTTATATATAGTTTGTGTAACGTTATATAATAAACATGACTGAAGCATTTCACTGTTCTATAGATATGGTTTGCTAAATGTAATTTCAACACTAAGCAACAGACGTGCAAAATATCTTGGTTTCAATTCTGTATAGCTCCTCAAAGTAAAAATAAATGTGCAGTGGCACGCTATGCAAAAGTGTGAAAGTCATGACATTGTCCAACTTTTGTCTTTAAAATTTACCATTCTATTTATTTACAATAAAAACTGTATTTCCTAAAACATTAATTAATGTCGCTCATTTAATACATAAATGAGCGACATGAATTAAGAGACTCATGTTAAGCTTAAGGCCTCGTCTCCTTTTTGTGTTTGTGCTATGTTTTTTTTGTTATATTGAAGTCTGGGAATTTGATTGTGCATGATCTATATTATTATATTTTTTAATGTGTGTAATACACAGTAAAACATGGGGTATTTTAAAACCAAGGCCCGTATTCAGAACACCGGACGTATTGCATATACGTCCGAAATTGGATACTGCGTATGCGCAGTAATTTTTTAACGTAATCTACGTATCTTTTCATTATGTAGATTGCGTAGATGTGGTCTTAAAGGTCTTAAAAAATTACTGCGCATGTGCAGTATCCAATTTCGGTAAACACCGGACGTATATGCAACATGTCCGGTGGTCTGAATATGGCCCAAGTTATCAAAAGAATATGTGTTATTTTACACAACTTTAAATGCCTTTTTGTACTGACATTGGCAAGTAATATTGTTAAGTAAAATGTACAGCTTCTGAACACCTGTCTTTACTGTGATGTCATCCTTTTACATATTGTAGAAAATGTTGTCTTTTTTGTTTTAATGAGTCCAGATGGATCTCTAGAAAACCAGATGGCTTAGTTATGTGAGTAAGCTTTCATCTGTCAAACACAAAAACTCACTAAATACTGTAAATTGAATAATACATTTTAATCAACTGTACTATAGAATGGGCAGAGTAAGGTTATTTGCTTTGACATTTATTTGACCTTTAAATCGGTTGATTGCAGTAAAGAAATAAGGAGGGGAATTCCCGCTGGGCTACTTTTGTTTTAACAGATAAAGGACTCTCTTTGAAAGGTTAGAAGAGCTCCCTACATTAATGTCTAGTCATTTCATACCATATGACTTCACTAGTGTCCTTACGAGGCTGCAAAAGAAAAATAGCCATAATCACTCTTAACATGCAGCAAAACACAATGGATCGGCTTCTGTTATTCAACACATAGCCTTTTATTGTAACTATGTAAGGTGATACTGCAGAACTATGGGAGAAATATTTCCATGCAGCGTCTTTATTCCTTATTTACTTTCACAACTTTCATTAAATGTTTTTGTGTTTAGTAACAGTGGACCGGATCCAGACCCCTGGATCCGGTCCACGTGCGGGGATTTGTCCTTCTGAGAGAGAGACGGGAGTGCACGCCCCGTCACTCCCCTCTCTCTTACGATGCCATAAGCCTGCTTTAGTTCAGTCCGCACGACCGCTGATCTGCACCAGTGTTTTGTTGCCTCCTCCCACACAGTACACTTAGCATGTCCCCGCCCCCGCCCACTTTAGCGGCGGAGGGGAAGCACAGCCCATTTCCTAGGAAAAAGAATAGGTGGGGGAGAGATTTATATTGGCCAGGGAGGGCATGGGGAAGGGATTTCAGTGCCTATTTTCCTTCTTAAAAAGGAAAATACACACTGTTACTTAAGGAAGCCCTATGGACATTTTTAAAAACTGGGGCGGGTTGCGGCGCAGGGATGGGTGATTTCAGCACTTAAGAGTGCCATTGGACTACTTTATCTTACCGTGAGGAAACTACACAAAGACAATGTCTCTCCCCGCCCTCCCCAGCTAATCTAAATCCCTCCCACTTCTAACTAAAACCTCCCTGAGGCGGCAGTAGCACGCCTCTTTGGGCCTGATCCAGACCTACTCTCATGATACGCCCTTGTGTGTAGCGTATTTACACCAGTGTACCTACAAAGCATTCACCTAGGCACTCCCCTTGGTCGTCCGTATTTAAGCCATCTTACGCTGACCAAACCCTACCCTAACTTTTCTGAGCGTAACCGTGGGTGTCCGTAGGCTCCTTGTATAGTTATGACGCTTAGCATGCCCATACTGTATGATTTAAATGCCTCACCACGCTCTCGAAGCATAATTACGAGCGTCGTATGTTTAGAACACCCCTTCTTGAGTTGTTACGAAGCTGGTACGCTCAAGGCCCATACGCACAGTGTTTCTTTGATTTAAATAAAGGGGCAACCCAGTAACGGAATAATAAATCACTACATTAAAAAATGAAAAAATACATAAAATCCTACTTACGTTTTTGGAAGGGATCTTTATCTGTAAAGGATCCAATCTTCCAAGCTTAATCCTGTGGGAATCTTGGCCAAATAATAAACCCCTAGTACACATGCTGCCAGAAAATCCTTTTTCAAATGACAGATATGCTGGCACTGTGTTCTATTTATAAGTTTACTGTTCTATTTATAAGCTCTGACAGAGGTTGTGGATCCCCTAGTGCCAGCATTCCCTGGCATCCTTGGGCATGCTGGTGCTTGGGCAGTGCTGACATTGTGGTGCGGCCCCTATCTTGAAAGCACTAACTGGGGTACCACTCCTCGTACAATCAGCTGTCCTTGCTAATGGCTGTAAGGTGGTTTGCATAGTATAGGCAGAGAATGACTGGGGCAAGGGCACAACATGGCAAAGTTCTGGGGAGTACGTCCTCAGGGTCCAGGACTTGTCCAGATATTTTCATATTGTTTAACGTAGACAGCAGCAGTTACATTTTTTTACTTTTTTGTATAATTTTTATCATAATCTTTATCAAAATTTTGACACTTACAAAATGAATACTATTTTCTTTTAATTAGTAGCAATAAAAGTTATTTTTTATGACACAATACAATTATGACAGGAAACCTTATTTTTTTCGTTACACTTTAAAAATCTTGCCAAGAATATATATTGTTAAGTCCGTTGTATTGTTTAACAACTGTAAAAATGTATACCCAGCTTTAAAACGAAAAGGACAGTCAACCGTTAAGTTGCTGATGGAGAGGTAGTGATTGCTGGAGGTCAGATTTTTAAATCAATTTCCAGCAGCTCAAGCTATATCCTAGGCTGTGGAAGAAAGGCCCCTTGGCGATATACACTGAAGGAATTTAGCATTTGTAGCTCAGTGACCTACTTATTTTTTACTGCACCTGGTCTTGTGGTGTGGCATTTTTATTGGTGCAACAGTTTGGGGCCAGTTGCGAAAGTTGTATGGATTGGAGATTTTTCCTCAATAAATGTGGATTTATAATAAATTTACTTTTGTACTAAAATAGAAAAATATGATACATTTGCAACTTTTAATTTTACTTGTGCAGAAAGGTTTGTTTCTAGGGGCCAGATTTACTAAGCTGTGGGTTTGGAAAAGTAAGGATGTTGCCCATAGCAACCAATCAGATTCTAGATCTCATTTAACTATTACATACTACATAGAAACAAAGAAAGTGATGGCAGATAAGAACCGCATGGCCCATCCAGTCTGCCCAGTTGTTTATTACCTATTTACCCTCAATTTAGTTTGAGATTTAGGATATCCTAATATTTATCCCAAGCATGTTTAAACAGTTCTTAGCCTTAACCACCTCAGATGGGAGGCTATTCCACTTATCTATCACCCTTTCAGTGAAGTAATTTTTCTGTACATTTCCTCTGAATCTACCACCCTCCAGTTTATATTCATGCCCTTGTGTTCTATTACACATCTTCCTTTGAAAAATGCCACCCTCCTCTAGCCGTTCACAACCCTTGATATATTTCAGAGCTACTATCATATCCCCCCTCTCCCTTCTCTGCTCCAAGCTATACATGTTTAGTTCCTGTAGCCTTTCTTGGTATGTTTTGTGACACATGCCATGGACCATTTTAGTTGCTCATCTTTGCACAGTCTCTAATGTATTTATGTGTTTCTGGAGATATGGCCTCCAGAACTGAACACAGTGTTCTAGGTGAGATTGTACCAACGATCTATAAAGGGGCATCACTACTTCTCTTTCTGCTATTAATTCCTCTCCCTATGCAACCAAGCATCTGACTTGCCTTTCTCATTGCTTTGTTCCTACGGATGTTGCCGTAGCGCATGCGCAGATCGGCTTTCCATAGCTGAAGAGTTCCGAACTTCCACTGACATTAATGTAAACGCAAAAACCGTGCAGTGGAAGCTTAATGGAATGGGTTTCCATGGCTGAGCAGCTGTATGCAAGCCTCACATCACCAGGTCCTATGCGGAATGTTGGATAAAGTGGTGTAAAGCACCCTGACAGTGGAGCAGTGAAAATGTGTTCTGTATAGTGATGAATGCCATTTCTCTTCTTGGCAGCCAGATGGAAGAGTCTAGGTTTGGCGGATGACAGGAGAACATTACCTGCCTGACTGCATGACGCCAACTGTGAAGTTTGGTGAAGAAGGAATAATGGTATGGGGCTGTTTTTCAGGGTTTGGGTTAAGCCCTTTATCTTCAATGAAAGGCAATCTTAATGCTTCAGCATACCAAGTCACTTTGGACAATTCTATGCTTCCAACTTTGTGGTAACAGTTCCAACAGTTCCAACATGACTGTGCCCCAATGCACAAAGCAAGGACTATAAAGACATGGTTTGAGGAGTTTGGTGTGGAAGAACTTAACTGGCCCACACAGAGCCCTGACCTCAACCCCATCGAGCACCTTTGGGATGAACTGGAACAGAGATTGCGAGCCAGACTTTTTTGTCCAACATCAGTGCCTGACCCCATAAATGCTCTACATAATCAATGGACACAGATTTCCACAGAAACACTCCAAAATCTTGTGGAAAGCATTCCAACTCCTTATTGAAGTAAATGTCTTTGAATACAGTGTCATTACAGTCACTGTTGGTGTAATGGTATTTTTGTCTAAATAATGTATACCGACTGGTACTTGGTTGGCAAAACCACAATGGGTCTTGTAGTTTAACACCTGCAGACTGCCTATCCTCTATCTATCTATCTATCTATCTATCTATCTATCTATCTATCTATCTATCTATCTATCTATCTATCTATCTATCTATCTATCTATCTATCTATCTATCTATCTATCATCATCTACCATGTACCAATTTGTTGTTTTTATATTTTTGAGTAACCCAGAAACACACTTATGAAACAAAGCAACATCATCCCTGATTATTTTGTGACTCTGCAGCTGTCTCTTGTTTTTAATCTTATAGATACCAGTTTTTGTGAGAACATTGTTTATGTGTATGTCAATTTTCTCCTAATATTTATTTGCCAAACATGATCCTTTTGTTATGGGATATTTAACTTTTCTTCCTGACTTGCCTTTCTCATTGCTTTGTTACATTGCTTGGTTACCTTTAAATAATGAAATAATGACTCTTGGATCCCTTTCCTCCTCTGTAGTTTCTAATGTAGTGCCATTAATGATATATTGAGCTTTTGCGTTTTTGTGCCTCAAGTTTTTTAAAATCTGTGAACACGGCCCTCTATTTATTAGTCTGCTTATATTTCTCTAAATATAATAAACGTATGCTTATCATCATCGGAAAAACAAAAGTCCATATTCCAACTTAATGAAAAGAAGAGCCAGATACAGGTGCAGAAAAACGTGCAAAACGTATATCTATCAATATGACAGGGTCCTAATATATATGTAAATATATATATTTTTGGCTTTTGGGTGTGGGTCAGCAGCGAGAACAACACTTTTTTACGAACGGCCCGTTTCGAATTTGCTCTGGTATCGATTTCTTTTGTCCCGCTGAGGACAAGCAATCGAAGATACCGAAAATGAATTTGCAGCGGTGAGAGTCTTTATCCTATTCCAACCCTTATCGTAATTCTTACCCTAATCCTGCCCTGCCCTTCCATTACTATAACCCTCCTTCCCCGTTGCCTGACCCTAAGACTCCCTTCCCCGCTGCCTGACCCTAAGACTCCCTTCCCCGCTGCCTTACCCTAAGACTCCCTTCCCCACTGCCTGACCCTAGAACTTCCTTTGCCGTAGCCTAACCCTAAAACTCCCCATAGACAACTACTCCCCATACTTCCCCTATAATACTCACCTGTCTGTGGCGGTGCAGCGGAGTCTGCGACGGAGGTTTATGAATCAATGAATGGGTAAGTATGCCGAAAAATAAATTTGGCACACTACATTCATTCATAAAATCTTCTAATTAGTGCTATTTTTAAAATAGAAAAATTAGCTTTCTCTACATTTTCTTTAGACTGCATCCTCTGGCTTTCCATGGATGATTTTTGCTTTGTTAATTGTTTTATTTTTCTGTTTGTAAGTGAAAATGACAGTAGAAGAGAATGTTTTAGTAGTACAAGAAGTTGAGTAGAGACGATGCACGTAGCATTTAATAATTTATGCTTACAAAGACATTGGAATTCCCTATTCATGCATATGCTGTATTCTTTAATTAAGTAAGACAACTCTGTTTATATGCTTTAATTGGATCATAGACGTTTATAAGTTTTATAAAAGAAGTTAAAATATATTTAATGAGAAGAATTATATGAAGATACAATTTTTCTTATTACATTATGGAAAAGTTTGTATGTAATCGTGTATTTAATTTAAATAAACAAATAGCACGTAGAGGGGTTATACAGTTTTACAGTTTTCAAAAACCTAGCCTACACCATATTACAGACCTGATTTTATTCTTTTTCTACAACTTACCGGATTTAATGGCCATCATCCCTTCAAACCCACCAACTAACAGATCTGGGGCAACCAATCAGATTCTAGCTCCTATTTTGCTATTACATACTAGAAAATGTCATCTAGAATCTGATTGGTTGCTATGGGCAACAATTCTATTTTTAATTTCCTGCAGCTTAGTAAATCTGGACCCTGGTGTATACTTTTGATTACTAAATATGGCAGCTAACTGACACTGCAGCAGTCATATATGCAAGTATTACAATAGAATAGGAGAAATCATTGTTAAAACAATAATTCATTATACAGAATATGGTTACTCCAAAAGTGTAGACCTCCAGATGCTATGGCAGGCAGCAATAGACTTTTTCCAGCATAGACCGATGGAACTGTATCGGAAAATACATGATGTGGGTAGACAGTATTTAGTATTCAATCGATCCCTTCCAGATTGGAACTTGGTCTAAACACCCTTCCACACACACACAAACAATGAATGAGTTATAAATGCTAACCATTGTGTTACATTGTTGTACATAAATGTGTCTATAGAAAAAATTGGTATTTTGTGTTAATTTATGATGTATTCTGACAACAGTTGCTTGCATATTTCTGTGTCTTATTCTTTGTCATAAATAGAATGTCTATTATATCCTCTTGGGATTATGATAATAAGGAGACATAATTACAGTAACCACAGTAAACTATGACTTCAATTTCAGAAGCTCACCAGAGTAGCACTAATTGTCTTCTCTTCTCACCCTGGGTAATGCAGAGATATAATTGAATATGAAAGTCCACATCTTTACAACCCTGGAGAGGACTTTTTATTTGAAATGATTAAAAGGAATATTGTATTTTACTTATTACTGGAAGAACGTTTATGGTTGGTTGATTTGTTTGTATATTTCAAAGATTTATGTACAGTGATACCTCCCACAAAGCAATAAGCCCTAAGTGTTTTTTTTTTCGGTGGGCATTGCCACTGAGAAAATTCTATTTTAGAAATAGACACAGCCGAAAGCTCATTTTCATCTGTCTCTATTTCGAAAATAGCAATATATTTTCAAATTTGTTTTATGAATGGGTAAGTATGCCGATCAGCATTCTTACACATTCATTCTTTGGAAGCACCGACGCAGACCTGTCACACCCGCCGTACCGAGCAGAGGTGAGTAACACTCTATGGGGAGTTTTAGGGTTAGGCTGCGGGGAAGGGAGAGTAAGGATTAGGGTAATAACAGGGGAGAGTTAGGGTAAGTTTTGGAATAAATTCATACTTACCATTCGCTGTAGGATCTTCTTTCTTTCATAAGTCGATTGCTTCTTCTCTGCAAAGCAGAAGTAATCGATTTCTCAGCCAGTTCGGAGCTGGCTTGTAGAGAATGTTCCTTTCGAAAAAGGGCTGCTTGCAACCTACAAATTATTTATACCTACAAATATGCTAAAAATAAATGTAATTAGCTATTACACATATTGGGGTAGATCCAGAACTACGTGTGCCGTACGTTTATTCGCGTAGCGTATTTTTGTGCGCGTAAATTCGCTACACTCCCCTCGGCACACCCCTTGCATGGACGTATTTTGTCAAGATACGCTTTCCAAACCCTACCTTAACTTTTTCCAACGTAACCGCAGTCATACGCACACGTACCTATGGGCTGAACGAATTTACGCAGCTAAGCACGCCCATACTGTACACTTTAAATACAACCCCCCGCCTACTTCACGTATTTCACACGTAATTTGGACTAACGTAAAATTGGCACGCCCACACGTAAGTCTTTACGTGATACATATACGTGAATGGCCCATACGTTCACAATTATGCTAGGTGAATGTGCGTATTTTCTATGGTGCACATGTGCACTTCGTACAAAACGCAATTTTATGTCTCTGCCACGCGTAAATTCGCTCCGAAGCGTTGTTCTGGATCAGGCCCATTATCTTTATACTTATGACTATAATGTAACTTTTTACTTGGTGATGACATTAATTACCATTTGTTTTTTATTCCACAGACTGGATAGAAAAAAATCTTAATTGTCCATCTCTGCTGAAGTTTATTTGGGAATTATATATTGCGCCCTAGAGACTGCTAGAAGTTTCCCACACTGACACAATGGATTGTGGCTCTGGCCCATGTAAAGACAATCAAACAGAGCTTGCTGAAAGAGTTGCTGCTATAGAGATGGATGAAGAAACAGCGAGGCCAGATGCTCTGTTTTCTGAAGAAATGTACAGTCTGAGAAATAGTTGTATGAGCTCTGAAACCAGTGAGGATGTTTTTCTTTCTTCCCAAGACCAGAGGGACTTGAGCTGTTTCCAAAGAGCTGCATCTCGGCCTGCACTTTCAAACAGAAAGTTATCCCTTCAGGAAAGACCTACAAGTGGTTGCCTTCCCTCTCAAAGCCAGGCCTATGGTCCATATGCCACTGGTCCTGCATCACACATATCCCCTCGAATTATTCGGAGGCCAACTATTGAATCCAATCGGGTCTCCATTTCTGACTCTGATGTAAGTTCAGACTTCAATTACTTCAATTACAAAATTCTGCAATGGTTTAGATGTACACTGGCTTTTCATTGACAATACCAGTTATTAGGGTTAGCCAGTCCTATGACTTATATGAAATATTCCCTATTTACACATTATAACTCTTTATTTTGTAATTAATTTATTGGCCCATTTCATGTCTCTAATACAGCAGTTAATATAAGACCGATTGCTTGCCCCATTTATATCATCTGCCGACTGCAAAAGAACAACAACTTTAAGTGGAAAATCTATTTATCATATCATCAAAAGGTTTTAAACAAACTATGGGCTGGATCCTGAGCTACGGGCCTTACGACATGTGTACTGGGGGGGAAAGCCCCCTTTTCATATGAGCCATTACAGCGTCCTAAGAACGCACAACCTTCATTATAGGGGAATTACGTACGAGCTGTACGTAATTCCACTACCGGCCCTATGTGTGTAGTATCCTTAATGTACATATAAGAATGAACCCTGCCATTACAATACTTTCCATTAAAAAAAGGCCTTAATGAAATGCAGTAAATTATTTATTAAGAGAATTGTCTGTAAAATACACCAATACAATACAATTTCCTTAACTTCATGTTAAATAGAAGTATTTTTTTTATATATCTGTATTTATGTTTTTTTATGTATTTATGTTTTCTGTGTATTCAGTGTACACGTGTGTTTGTGTAGAGAATATGAGATCAGATTCGCACATTACAGGTACTTTGTGTGGAGTGGTTGTTATTATCTCTGCTGTCGGAACATTACCTCTTTGTAGGTGATAATTACAAACACAGTAGGCTCTACATGCCACTTGTCCTTACATTATAAAATCCTTTATCAGAATTTTATAATACATAATGTATCTTGTTTTGTTTTTAAAAGCTTCTACAAAGAAAAAGGAAATGTTATTGCTTTGTACCAGATGGAATGTTTTGGTTTACGTAGCAAATGTTAGTGGCACTTCTTAAAAGTGGTAATTTACTTAATTGGTGGTTAATTATGAATTATGCTGATGTTTGTTTGAAACAGCAAAAGGCTACAGTGTGCACATATAATGAAAACACATTTTATGTAAAATAGAAGGACATCACAGAGGGTTATTTAAACAAAATTGATATTTGAAAATCTGGCATGCTTTTTGCACATTTTCCTTGGTTTGCACATCATGTGTATACAAAATACCATTGCATTTTTGTGTAAAATTACATTACATTGCTGAAAAGTAGTGATCCTGATAGTCAGAATAGTTGATATTTAAACAGAAGAGGTTTGGAAACATAGAAAGTGACGGCAAATAAGAGGCACATGGCCCTTTCAGTCTGCCCATTTTTTTTAAATCTATACTGACACTAGACCCTCTTTACCCTCAATTTAGTTTAAGATTTAGGATATCCTTATTTTTATCCCAAGCATGTTTACACTGTTCTACTGTGTTAGCCTCAACCACCTTAGATGGGAGAATATTCCACTTATCTATCACCCTTTCAGTGAAGTAATTTTTCTGCACATTTCCTCTGAATCTACCGCCCTCCAGTTTATATTCATGCCCTTGTGTTCTATTACACCTCTTCCTTTCAAAAATGCCACCCTCCTCTAGCCGGTCAAAACACTTGCTATATTTGAAAGCAGCTAGGATGCTCTCTGTATCATGTGGCAGTGACTACCAGCATTGTATAGATGTCACTATAAATTTTTTAATCGTATTGTAAAAGTAGATGTTGCATTTGTTTGTAATACTTTCACATAACACTTTTTCTTGTACTTGACTCTACATATCATTGTCCCCCTTTTATACATTTCTATTATTTGATCCCACCTATATTTGATTTCACGCACATGTAGCATCTTGTTGATTTACTTTTCAGGAGAACTTTAAATTCACAATCTTCCTTTGCACTGACTTCACAGAAAAAAATATGGCATTAGCAGGTGGTTAACTGATTACAATAGAAAACAGTCAGTAGCTTTTCCTTAAAAAAAAATTGTTGCATATTGCTGGTATTTGGGTAAAACACCCTTTCCTCCTTGTCCAAATAAACTGTTTAAATAGGGCAGATTTTGATGGCAAATCGCAGTATGCAGCAAAGAGCACTGTTTGAATACTGTAAATAAATTGCATATGTCTGTCACAAACCATGTTATTTAACTTCAAGGAACAAAAGAGAGGTCCAGCACTCCAAACAAGCATTATATAACACTATGTGTCAGCACATACATAAAAAGGAGGTTTAGTTCACAATTTAGCTATATTGGGTTAAGCTCACCTGCCCATTATCATGTTATTTAACTTGTTCACTTCCATGGTAGTCCCAGCCTTGACTGATCCCCTCAGAGAATTTGTGTGTCTCTGCTCCAGAACACTGCCATCTTGGAAACGGTCACATGACCCTCTCTGACCATTCAGGTGCAACTGCTTCTGAGCATCTGTTTACAACTACCAATAGCAGCAACAGGTGTACCGGCACTATAACAGACTAGCACTAGTGTAGGATTCCCTACCAATGTATAAAGAACACCAGGGATGTACCTACTAATAATGTCAAAAATGGGTGCAATCCCAGCAGAATATATATTATACAAACACACCTGTGGAGTGCCCCACTTCTGATTTTATGTTCTAGATTTGTGCTAATCCAGACAAGAACCGGGTGTTTCTAAAGGGGAGCAGCGATTGTTATATATCCATACAACAGTGTAGTGCCTTGAATACACCTAGCTTTTGAACTATATGGACACTGGACTTCTTTGACTACTCTGAACACTGCCTATCATCTGGTTTCACCTGTTCACATGTGTGCTAATTGAGCACACCCTATAATTGTTATATACAGACACACAAAAATGGAGGTTGCTCAAATTAATTTATAAGGTAATATGGAGCAGGTGCTGTAAGGTAAGGAGTTTACACAAATCCAAAAAAGGCCCCAGCACTCTTGCAATTACCCAGCAAATAATCATAACTTTGACAATTAGTAACATACATCTGCAGATATATGATAAGCCACCAGCCACTTACAAGGCTTCTTTATTTTGGTGGTCCTAACGCTAAAACTGTCAGAGTCCCATCTTTGAGTCATATATCATGTATTTTTAAATTGAGAGCTCACCTCCGGCAGAGGTCCCCAGGGTGGAGATTTGAAAGCGGTATTAATTTACATCGCAAAGACTGGAATATGCTGCTTAAAAGGAAAATGACAATTGCTGACATACATCCTTAAAAAACAGCTGTAAGAGCCCTGAAGAGTGAATGTTTGTGATGGCCCCTTTGTGTGAGATTAATACAGCCCTGTATAACCCTATTTATCCTAGATTTTAAATTACATATTTTTAAATGTACAGTCTACAAACTCAATCTAACACTGGCCCCTACCAGCTGGGGTTTATTGCTGTCTGTCTCCCTAAACCAGCTCCTACCAGCTAGGATTCCAGTTTTATCACTTGCGTGTGCGGCTTGCGATATACTCATGTCAGATTATATACATAGGTACAAAACTGTTATACTCTAGAAACAAGCCCTTAATATTGAAAATAGAACAAATCATTACCACAGATCAGGGATTATTACTCACCAGGCTCAACGCTGGTCTGTAAACAAACAACGACGATTAATAGGCACGGAATCTAACCACAAGCCTGGTTTTCCCCAGAGCCCCTGATGGTGGGGATAGATTTGGCTGGAACTGGAGGTACGGTAATGCAGGACTGGAGAAGCTGGTTTACAGTAGCTGAATAACGATAGAGGTAGGAACAAGAAATACCAATGGAGAAGAGTGGACACGGTAGACATTGGAACCAAGGAGCATGACTAGGAACCAGAGAGCCAGAACACATGAACAAACTTGAGGTCACGAATCAGCAGACAATGGAAACCTGTTGCTCTGACAAGGGAATGCAGAGAGTGAGGGATTTAAATAAGGCAGCTGAGTAGTGCATCCAGAAAGGGAATGAGCCACACCATTGTAATAATGTCTGCAGCAGAGGGTGAACACCAGGAAGTGCAGAGAACTAAAAGGAGTCATGTGATCAGCAAAAAGTAAACAAAAGACATAATGTGCACAGTGGATAGGCTAACTGCAGGCTCTCTTACAGAGATAATCACTCAAAGCCTCTTCTGTGTGTGGTGCCGATATTGCGACCTTTCCCAAGGGGAAAATCACCCTGTTTATCAGCAAGCACACGCTGGGAGCGATAATCTCTCTAGTGTTTGCCGAGCTTTAGTGTTGCCATAGACCAGAAGCAGGTTAGATTTCCTGCGCTTCCTCCTAAAATTTTAAACCAGCTCGGATTGGTGCAAGTGTAAAATTTATAAAATGTTTGTTCGATAAATGGACCTTTGTTAAAGTTTTAA
>WWET01005944.1:36360-78356 GCA_011038615.1 Limnodynastes dumerilii
TACACGTTTCAAATATTTAAAGGTTTAATGTAAGCATTAGGTATTTTTTAAAACACGTTTCTGGTTCTACAGTACATAATCATGATTTTTGAATTGATGATTTGAAAATCTGAATCGCTTTGAAATGGCTGCTTATGTTGTTGCAGCTGGGCCCTTTCCCTTGTTTTTATCGTTATGGGTTCCCATGCTAGTCCAGCTGTCACCACTTATTATGTTGCAGAAGAGGTCCAATACTTCCCCCAAGGTAATATATATGTATCTGTGTTGGTGGATGAAAGAAAAGGGTAATCAGATGGTAGAAACATGTTTTAGCAATAGAGAGAGCCTTATGTGTATGTAACAAATTACATGCCATGGTATCAGCAAGGTTAAGCTGTTGGTCATGCATCTCTGTCTTCCTCATGTTAAATAATCGTTATTTTTTATATAATATGTCATTCAGATTGATATTAAATCAGATGTTTTGTCAGTAATTGACAGTCCAGTCAGCCCAAGATTCTCTAGAGAGGATTCAGGTTCACAGAAGCTATATTTGTGCAATATTATGCAGATGTTTAGTAGAAACAACAGAAGGCTACACATTTCATGTAAAGTAGAAGGACATAAGGGAAGTATTTAAACAAGATTGATTTTTGAAAACCTGGCATGCTTTTTAACTCCTTTTAACTCATGTAAACCCTTCAAGTGTGCTAACCGTATTCTGAAACCATTTCATACCTGGTCTACGTTATCTGAATTGACTTTATTTCCTCTCAGTGAGCATTTTCATCAAAGCTGCAATAACAATCCCTTCTATTTGCTGTGGTTACAGTTGGGAGATCTCCTGCATTATGAAAATCTATTTGAGCAGGAAATGTGGACTCTTGGGGGTATGTTCAATTAGCCACAAGTTGCCCTAATGCAGTCCATTATGGTGGCTGATGTATGCAAAAATCTTACATTTTAGACCACCTCCCTCTTTCAAGATACAGTTTATTCATGTCATTGTTTATTGATATCTGTCTCTATTTCTATAACAGCCATCTTTGGCCGGAGACGGCCAACGATACGGAAGTCTGCAAAACATTGGTACTGCGCATGCACAGTACCTTTATTTCCATTACAGAGTGTTGGCAACCAATGCTGCAAATTGTATGGATCAGTGACCCCCTGCACAGTTAGAGATATGCATGGGGGGTGGGCAAATGCCTGTGAATCGTACAGTAATGGTTTCTTAAGTGTGAATCAGGTCCTTTAATCTAATTTGAACCAGGCTGATCAGGTGCTGGTAAGTAATGGGGGAGGTGTCCCTAGGGGCAGGTAAGGAAAATGTCCACACATAACACTTTCAGTATCTTTCTGTGGGCTCTAATTATATAGGTAGATTTTGGCAACGTCGTATCTAATAAAATCAATTTTAATTATACACAATAATTATTAAAAATAAATATGAATCTGCAACAGTAGAATACATGTTTTGATAATATCAGGGTTAGATGGGAAATACCCCAATATAGATAAAGAGGGTAGTTCAGATATTGTGTGCACTAAGATTGAGGAGTTCTAGGTTTAGTAGGTTAATGGTGCGTATACTATTTCAATAATTGTAGCTCCATGGCAGCAGGAGGGCAGCAAAAGATGATAATGGGCCTGATCCAGAACTACGCCTCGGAGCAAATTTACGCGTGGCAGAGACGTAAAATCGTTGTTTTGTACGCACTGCGCATGCGCACCATAGAAAATACGCACATTAACGTAGCGTAATTGTGAACGCATCGGCCATTCACGTATGTGTCACGTAAATACTTACGTGTGGGCGTGCCAATTTTACGTTACTCCAAATCACGTGTGAAATACGTTAAGTAGGCAGGGGGTTGTATTTAAAGTGTACAGTATGGGCGTGCTTAGCTGCGTAAATTCGTTCAGCCCATACATACATGTGCTACGTTGGAAAAGTTAAGGTAGGGTTTGGAAAGCGTATCTTGACAAAATACGTCCGTGCAAGGGGTGTGCCTAGGGGAGTGTAACGAATTTACGCACACGAAAATACGCTCCGCGAATAAACGTACGGCAAATGTAGTTCTGGATCTACCCCAATGTTGCTAATTCCACAAGCATCCAAAATGACAACCAGCAATGTTACCCAGTCCTGGGAGATGTAGCATGGAGCCGTGTCCTAAGGTAGCTATGTGAGTTCCGATACCGCGTTCTGTAGTCAGACACACCGGGAGGCCACCCCGTGTGAGATGCGGTAATCGTTAGCCTCTGCTGTCCCGTTTGAAAAGACTCTGTGTATTAATAAGCAAGTTATGCACCACCTCCAGCTGGACTCCTAATAGTGCCTCCAGATCAACCCTCAGTATAAATTCCACACATGAAATCAGTGGCTTACGCGTTTCATCCGGCCAGCGGACTTTTTCAAAGCAAAGATCAGGATTAAAACAAGGTTGCCATTTAAATACAAAACACACATCTGCTGACTAATTAATTAGACAAAACACATACAAATCAAATAAAGTCTTCCATTTTACATCCTAATAAAATCCAGGGATATAATTTAAGAGAATTTCTTAAACTAAGTATATAATTTGAGTTCAAATATACAAAGGGAATATATAAACAAAATACATTTTCATAGTTTAAGACCCACATCATTTTGGATGCTTGTGGAATTAGCAATATTATCATCTTTTGCTGCCCTACCGCTGCTCATGGAGCTACAATTATTGAAATAGTATACGCACCATTAACCTACTAAACCTAGGACTCCTCAATCTTAGTGCACACAATATCTGAACTACCCTCTTTATCTATATTGGGTTATTTTCCATCTAACCCTGATATTGTCGAAACATGTATTCTACTGTTGCAGATTCATATTTATTTTTAATAATTATTGTGTATAATTAAAATTGATTTTATTAGATACATGGTTGCCATTTGTTTATGTGCCATCAGAACCTACCTAGAATCTTTTCAGTATTTAGTATAGCGCTGTACCTTTCTCTATATGGTTTTCTTTAAGGGAGACCAGCAAAATCTCCCATACATCTGCTTATTTCATTAAGCGCCTTAAGGGGATTTCTTCTCTAATTATATAGAACTTCATTTTTAAATCAATGTAGCTGATCCAGGCTTTATTTTTCTTGCAGCGAGCCTGGCAGCTTCATTCATTTTATGCTTAATTTATTAAAACTTACCTACCCTGCGAGGTCCCACATTGATCTCTGTGCTCATTCGTTCATACTTCATGCGGGAACTTGAAAATTTCAGAGTCCCGATATGAAAAACACTTGTTTTTTAACATGTATTATTTATTTTTTAAGTTTGAATTTAATTGGAAGAAAAAAAACACACTCCCAGGGTTTGAAAATATAACCCCTGTGGCGGCCCACACTGAAAAGAATAGGCCAGCAGGGTGATGTGTTATTTACATGCATCCTTATGAAAACTAGTTTTGCATGGTTTGTAAATATCAAAAACTTAATTTTCCTGCAACAACAGGCATTATCACAGGAAAATTATTTTAATAAATAGACCCATTTATTTGAACCATTCATACATCCTTCAGTTTTAACAAGATGCCCAGTTCTGCTAAGAAAATACAAAAATACATAGGACATTGAGATCATAAATCATTTCTTGCAATATCCAATACTCCAATATCCAAACATTGGCAATCACAGAAAGCTTCTACTGTTAAATATACATTATAATTCATGGTCATAGATACTTGTATGGAATTATTAAATGTATTTTAGAAGCAGTTTCTGAGAATTCAGTGCATTATATGTTTCAATTACTGTGGGACTGGGTCTTGTGCAACAATCTAGTATATATGCAGGAAAAGTGCTTATTGTTTTTGTATGTAGTAGTTTCAAGTAAAAATGTTACAGTAATTTCCCTTTCTAATCGTTTTGTTCTTTTTCTTTTCAAGGATTGTGTGCAACTGAACCAGTACAAACTGCAAAGTGAAATTGGCAAAGTAAGTGCACTGTAAATAACAAACTCACTTCTCTTTTATTATTATTATTATTATTATTATTATTATTATTAACACTTATTATTAACATTTATATAGCGCCACAAATTGTCAGCAGCGCATTACAGAGAACATTAAACATTCACTCTCAGAACACACCACCATGCTATGTATAAAACTTCATTTGTTTATCTGCAAATTGAGTTGCAGTAATAAACATTGAATCTCAACTAGTCTTACCCTACTCATCATTCTTTTTACCCTGCCCAGATGCTATTACATAACATCTGCTGCCGCTTTTCCAGGTCCGTCCAGTTGTTTAGCTTGACTGTCATGTTGTCATAGCCAAAATTTTTAAATTAAGTTAAAAACAAAACTAAGTTAAATAGCGCTTTATTGATAAATTGGGAATAGAAATTCTTAGTGTTTTGTAAGTGTAATTAAGATAAATTTAAAATATGCAAAAAATATATATAAATCAGTCCATGCGAGTCTGTAAAATGCTAATTTCCTTAACAGAAATAAATCAATAAAACGATATCTGGTCATCATGCTTCGTTTATTTTTAAGTAGATGTCTTGATCGTTTTGGAAAAGAAATGAAAACCTATTAATCCACAGCAGAAGCTGTTTATCAGATGATACTTTGTATTGATAACAAGATTTTTTTCGATAAAGGCTTATGTTATGTTTCAAGGGGTGTGGTTTGCTGGCAGGGGAGCATTGATAGCAGTCACTTTGCTGCAAAAGAACAATCAGTTTATACTGCAACATGTCAATATGCATTTATTCCCTGCAGCCCGTCCCCCTCCTCTCTCCCTGATGTCAACTTACCCTATAAGTACCCATTCCCAATTTAAAAAATGTCAATGGAAATCATTTCGACAATGATACAGCCGTATTTCAACTGGTGACTGTATCATTGTTGAATCTTACTGGCAACTGCATCCAATATCAGGTTATTACCACACACACAACAAGAATCCAGTATGATATTACTGTTAAAACATGACTAACTCATTCAAATAATATTTAATTAAATCTGTAACCTTTATTGAGTGACTTGATAAAGAATTCTGAGCTTAGTTCTGTTTCATTCATTCTAAATTTATTTTCTGCTATGGTACAAATTTTAAATGAAGCCAAGGATTAAAAATCCCTAGTCATAAAGTTTCTGAACTTTCATTACATTCATTTACATCTGGAAGGCTCATGAAGCTGATTAGTAAATTACTTTAACCAGTTAGCAATTAATTTTCATAGTAAAAATGCTTTGGCAACCTAACCTGTAAATAATTACAGGTGCAAGAAATCTTCATCGTTCATGCCTTTGACTGCTTAATTTAATTCGGTATGGCACCATGCCATGTGGATATTATTATTTATGTCATTCATTCATTCATTCTTTATTTCTTTTACATATTTACTTTAGAAAAAGAATAGGTTGACTACCATTATTTGCAAAAGGCCTTTTGTGTGTACAGAATTCCCTTTTTTTTAATCTTTGTTTACAAAAGATTATAGCTGCTTATTGGCTGCATAGGCCTCCTGTCAGTCTTGGCAGGAGGTCTGTGCAGCTAGCTACTTGGCTGACTGTGGTAAAACAGGTCAGTAGTGTGTGGCAGCTTCACCTACTGGCCAGAGTTTACCCATCTATCTGACTCTATGATTACCAACCATTATAGTAGTAATGGAAGCCCTGCATCTCTGGCAGAATGAGGACAATCCAGCCAGGAGGTTGAGGTATAGTTCCAGTAATAGGCTTTACCCACATGCTACACGATTTCGGGAACTTTCTTCCAATAATAGTTTGGAGAGCCAATCGATAAAATTATAGGACCCTAGCATTTCTGGACTGGTTATTGGACATTTTGGAAATCGGTTGTGTCCACACACTAGAATGATAATTGGTCTGATCATACAATTATTGGGTGATATAACCACTCTAGTGTGTGGCCAGCTTGAAAGTAAGCAATTACTCCAAATGTAGAAATAGCTGATCATAGTAAACACAATTTGACTGGTTGTAGAAATTGGTTATGTTTGACTCCTCGATATTCACAAATTCAACAATCACACAGTCAACACAGTAAGCCTGTTTCATTGTTGACCAGGGCACTAAATAGTCAACATTTCTGCCTACAAGGCAACCAGGTTGACCGCTATATAGTTGACATAGTAACCTTCATAATGTTGAAACCATTGTTGGAACAATTATACATAAGATATAACCATATACTAATCATACACACCTATCTATGGCAGTTACATGCCACTTTCTGGGTATTAGTAATCCCTTTGTTGTCTAGAATTTAAATCAACAAACTAATGCTAACTAACTAGACCTTGGACCTTGTTCACTACCTGCAATATATTAGTAAATATAATGGGGTAGATCCAGAACTACGTCCGTCTTCCATAGACGGACATAATCCACTGAACAATAGCTACTGCGCATGCGTAGTAGCTATTGTACACAATCTATGTATCGAAACGATACGCAGATTACATACAATAGCTACTATGCATGCGCAGTAGCTATTGTTCAGTGCATTACGTCTGTCTATGGAAGACGGACGTAGTTCTGGATCCGGCCCAATGTTTGTTTTGCAACCTGGAATTTTGACTACAGTTTAAATGTAATGAAATAACTGGTACATTTAGTTTATACTGGTCTTCTATTTTAATGATCTTTTCCAAGGTAAAAACTTGAATTTAATTATAGACCAAATACCCACATTTCAATATGTTTACCTCCTACACTCCTGTTCCAAGTTCAAAAAATATTACTAAGGGTCATCTTAATTAGCTAGTTTCAAATGAAAGAGAAGCAATATATAAATAATGTTCTCAAAGCGCTATAAAATAAAGAGCATAACCATCCTTGTCATTGCTGTATTGGAAATTACTTTTTTTTATTTTTTTTTTACAGTTTAGTTCTGTGGTTTTCAAATTTTGTTGTCTAACAAACTTTTTTTTTTATTAAATGTATATTAATTTTCAGTTGCTGAAATGATACAAATTATAGTTAACAAATTAGGCAGAGTTTTAGTTGCACACTATCCATCTCATGATCTTGTTAGCAACACAGAAGCTTTCGCGTTATTGCATTAACTATTCATAAGAAAAACAGAAATAGGCACATAGGACCGGATTCACACATAAATGTATCCGCACCTAATTCCCCACTCCCCTCCCTCGTTTTTAAGTGCTTAACAGCACTTATGAGTTCCACAGGCCACCCTTAACTACCCATGCGTATTTTCCCTCTTAAGGAGGGAAAACGCGCACGTAGATTCATCAGCCCTCCCCCCACCCACTTTACGGATCTAACCCCCGACACGCCCCCTCTTACCTTAAAAACTTAAAGACTGCACGTAGTTACCATCTGGACAGAATCCCTACATAAATTGCATAGTCAGTATGACTACGTATGCGCAGTAACTCCGTAAGGAGTAATACACACCTAAAAAGCATCAGCTTCTTAGGTGTGAATACGGTCCATAATATCTTGATTTGTTTGTTGGGAAAACTGAAATATGGATCAAATGTCAATATTGCATTTATCCCTTGCCTAAGAACAATCCTTTATCAAATTATATGATTAGAAATACATTTTAACACATCGTAGTACAATGAATGGAACATAAGTGGAAAAAAAGAGTAAACATGTGTCCCAAATATTATATACTAATCATTTAATGTAATTCCTATATATCCCTGTTAGGTTGTATCTTACTTACTCTATATTTCTATAGGTTTCTGTATGCAGAGTGAATACAAATTGTTACCAATGTTTATTTTTTGTATACATTTCCTATTATTTAAAACATCGCAGTACAATGAATGGAGCACAAGTGTAAAAATGTTTCCCAAATAGAAATATTACATACTTATCATTTAATGTAATTCCTATATATCCCTATTAGGTTGTGTTTTATTTACTCTGTAAAGATGCATACATAGACCTATGGAAATATGAATTATGACCAATTAATTTTTTTTGTATTCATTTCCTATGTGCTTGAAGATTAAACTTGTAGAAACCACAGATACTGGTTGGTTAGTGTTTTCCTACCAGGCTAATCTAATATTGATTGAGCAGCTTCCATTCTGGTTTTATTCTGTTTGTGGGCATGTCTGGGATCAGTTGTTGACAGGGAGAGCTGATCCACAGCAGCCATTTTGGAGACCTTAAGGGGTGTCTTCTAGGTAAGTTGGCTCTCAATTTATAAACATATATATGGGACCCAATACTGGGACTCTCATTGTTAGAGTTAGGACCACCATATACAGAAAGGCCTTGACGGTGGCTGGTGGCTTATCTCATATTTGTACAAATATGCGTAACGAACATTTCTGTGTTTTATTTTACAGATAGAACAGTATAGTTTGTTACTGGTTTATGGCAGTGTGCTGAGGCAATTTTTTCCCTTTTGTTTCTGTGGCTAGCAGGTCAACCCCCTGCCTTTCATGCACCTGTTTAACATTTACTTAATAAATTGATTGAGCAGCTTCCATTCTGGTTTTAATCTAATATTGTACCAGAACAGAACAACCCCAGCTTTATAGCAAGATACTATACATATATATTACATATTAATATATATATTACAGCAGTGATGGAAAACCTGATATACTTAGAGTGCCACGTGTGCAGCCCTCTAATCATCCAAAGGCCTGCACTTATATTTAATTGTATTATTTTCAGAAAATATAGTTTAAAAAAAAAAAAAAAAAGATTCCTAAACATGATATATTACCATAATAGTAGGGATGTTAAACAAATTTTATCCTCTGCACCAAACAAAGCCAGTTTGATTTACGCACCTTGGGTTAGATCCAGACCTAAGTTCTTTTTACATTCGTTGGTGTAGCGTATTTACGATATCGTAAGTACTATGGACTCCCCTCGCTCGTACGCACTTTACTCTATTTACGTTTGCCAAACCCTACCTTAACTACCTACGGACGTACGTAATGCATTGACGTACGTAACGGCATAACCCGTTCCATACTGTACGATTTAAATGCCCCCTTCCGCCTACAAAGCATATTTCCGGGTGTCGTATGGAAGACACGCCCTTTCGTTCGTATTTACGCTTAAGTTACGTACAATCAGAGTCACTTTGTACATACAAATTGCCGATTTTATGTCAGCGGCTAGCGTACGTAGCTCAGGATCTGGTCCCTTGTTAGCTATCTTTTACATTTCTGTAGAGGACTAAACTTACATAGGTAGCAGATAGCATGCCTTTAGCATTGACTTGTGGTATGAGGAAAAAGTTAAGTGCCTCTGTTAATAATCAATAATAAAAGTGTTAAAAATACCTGCCTAGAATCTTTATTCTTTTTAAGAGACAAAAAAATATTTCTATGCAGTGGATTGTTCCATGTGTGCTCTGTTCTGACATGTTCTGGTTTTCTGTTCATGAATTTTGAAGGTGGGCTTACAGAAATGCTTCCTTATCCAGCAGATAAATCACTCAAATGTTAGAATTACTGTCATACTAGATGCAATAAAAGTGCAGACAATTCAAGTGGTTTCTTTTGCTTTTCTCATACTGACAGGAAGTACATTCTGTCATGGTGAGATAAGCCAATTCCATTCCTGGGTTTGTTAAACCATTTATCAAACATAATTTCACGCATATAACTGTCAAGGACAATTAAGCTACAATCTAGTCATCTACACTTTGTAGGATTTATCCACTGTTATGAATAATGAAAATGCTGGTTATGCTTGTGCAAGCATTATTTTAGTTGACAGGACAAATCTACAAAATATATAAACATAAATAAAATAAGTATTAAAGTAAATAAAATTAACATAAAAAAGAAACAACATGCTTCATGTAATTGTACAAAGCTGTCGGCATAGATTTCTAAGCAATATTTCCATATCAAAGTTAATTGCTACTGCAATAGTTTTAGATAGTTGTGAAGTCTCAAGTCTGAATTTAGATTTGCTCCAAATGATTGGGCTTAAACTGTTCATACTTGCTAAGATTGCATATTGGGCTCATTTGCTTGAATACACTGCTACTATAATTGGTTTACATTAATCTACCACTTCCCTTATAACACCTCTTCAAGTACAAGATTTCACACCTGTTCGTTGCATTCTAGTTGTAGAGTTAACCTCAGATACATACTTTTGGGCATACACAGTGTGGAAATATGTTACGTTATTAGGTGCGCATCTCCCCTCTCAATCAGGTCCAGTGTGGGTAGCTACATGATGTCTGTTTTGTAGCGGAATTATACTACTATGAGGATGTCTACCAACTTACATTAAAGTCTGGTAAAACATTGACCATTTTAACTAGAGATCCGACATCTTGAAACAGCAATAACAATTTAAGCCGTGACAATGTCCCCATACACACTGCTTTCTAGTTTCTAGTGGATTGTTTTACAAACTGTTTAAATAAATCTTCGCTGTATTGACGTGTGCCCACAAAAAAATACCAGTAAAAATATGACTGGAAATTGTTGCAGTAAAAATTGTATGTCAGTCAGGACATTGCTGATCAGAAACATTAGGAACTTTCAAAAATCAAATACCACGTTGCAATGCAGTCTCTAATGATACCGCAGCATTTTGGGACTGCCAAGTTGTCTGAGCTGTCTAATGAATATCTTGTGATCATTACAGTACAGGACTGAACAGGAAGTAGGCAGGGCTAGATGGCTAAAGGTGATAACTCAGCGGCTCTGCTTAGCCAGCAGACAGCAGTGGTGGATGATCTCAGGTTTATTCATGGTAAATAAACATCTCTTTACAACATACAGCCAATTAATGAACACTCTCTTGGAGGCAGGCATATCCAAGTCTACCAAACAATATCCAAGTCTACTAAAAAGAGTTTGACGGCGCTGCCCTAATAGGGGAATAACGGGAAGAAAAAGGGGTGTATTAAAAGCAGCTAGGGGGAGCTACCCAAACTCCCAATTAACAATGGACAACTCCAACCTTATAACCACTTCTCATTCCCGCATCCAAGACTTCTCCCGGGCCGCCGCTCTCCATTGGGAACAACCTTCCACATCCTATCAGGCAATCCTTCAAATGCTCCCTTAAAACACACTTCTTCTGGCTAGCCTTCCCTTCCTCCACCTAAGCTTACTTGCCCTCCCCATCTTCACCACTGTCTCCTGTTTGTTCACCCTCTCTCACTTTAGCATGTTAGCTTTTAAGAGCAGGGTCCTCCTTCCTTCTGTCATTATCCCATTATCCAAATAGCATAGCAACAGCTAGTACGGGAAGGAGCCACATGTGATATCACCAATACCGGACACCCAGACGCGGCAAATGAAAGTCAGACTCTGGAGGTACTCTCTGGAGGTGAAATTACCAGACACATTCAGTACACTCAGAGAGCGCGACCATCAGCTGTCTTGGGACTTTTTGCGTTTCACAACTGCCAAGGGTCTGCACACTACAGTGGTCCTGACCCTTACCCATACCATTGGGTTGGATAAAATCACACCAAAACTAATACAGTGCAGAAGTCTTTACAAATCAATCACATGTGTATATCTTACCATTTTATTTGATTTC
Organism: Limnodynastes dumerilii; assembly: GCA_011038615.1. Classification (NCBI taxonomy): domain Eukaryota; kingdom Metazoa; phylum Chordata; class Amphibia; order Anura; family Limnodynastidae; genus Limnodynastes; species Limnodynastes dumerilii. Next base: position 47,885 of record WWET01005944.1, read on the forward strand.
TTAATAAACTATACTGGTTCCATATCTCTGTCCCTTATCTACTGTCTTTTATTAGCGCAGAGTGCTTACACATTTTCTATCTACCATGCAGTGAAAACTTCAAAAGAGCTTCTATTATTATTATTATTATTATTATTATTATTATTATTAATAACGTTTATTTATAAGGTGCCACCAGTATCCGCAGCAATGTACAGAGGCAATAGCATATACAAAACAATAATTAACAGAATGAAAAAAATTTGAATAAGGAATACAATACATGTATAAAGCAAAAATTAAATACAATACAAAAATATCAAAACAATATGCGAAGAAAATAAAGATGCTGGATATGTGTGGAGGAGCAGATGAATAAGGAGAGAGAAAAAGGTGGGAATGGATGAGGACAGGATAGAGGGATAATGACAGGAGGAAGGAGGACCCTGCTCTTAAAAGCTAACATGCTAAAGTGAGAGAGGGTGAACAAACAGGAGACAGTGGTGAAGATGGGGAGGGCAAGTAAGCTTAGGTGGAGGAAGGGAAGGCTAGCCAGAAGAAGTGGGTTTTAAGGGAGCATTTGAAGGATTGCCTGATAGGATATGGAAGGTTGTTCCAATGGATAGCGGCAGCCAGGGAGAAGTCTTGGATGCGGGAATGAGAAGTGGTTATAAGGTTGGAGTTGAGGCAGCGGTCACCAGTGGAGCGGAGTGGACGGGGGGGAGTATGGGTGGAGATAAGGGAGGAGAGGTAGGGAGCGGCGGAGGAGGAGAGAGACTTTTAAGTTGTGGTGAGGAGCTTAAAGAGAATTCTGAAAGGGACAGGAAGCCAGTGTAGAGATTGACAGAGAGGGGAGGTAGAGGCAGTGCGTTGGGAGAGGAAGATGAGTCTGGCAGCATTTAATATAGATTGTAAGGGTGAGAGACGGACCAGAGGGAGGCCAGAAAGGAGAATGTTGCAGTAGTCCAGACGGGAGATAACGAGAGATTGAATGAGCGTTTTAGTGGCGTCAGTTGTCAAGAAGGGTCTAATGCGAACAATGTTGCGGAGATGAATAGATAGTGAGATAGTAGGGTTAGAGGGGATATATGAAGGAGGGAAGACTACGATTTCCGTTTTGTCCATGTTAAGCTTCAAAAAACGCTCGGACATCCATGAGGAGATGGCTGAGAGGCAATCTGACACTTTTGACATTAGTTTGTTGAGAGGTCAGGGGAGCAGAGATAGATTTGAGTGTCGTTATAAAGAGGGTTCACCACAAGGTGCAAATTAAGAATAAGTCTCAAGAATAGAAGTGCCAGATTAGATGTTGCCAAAAAACATCTAAAAAAGGAAGCCAGTTTTTAAAGGCATTCTTTTGACAGATGAAACTAAGATTAACCTGTAACCAGGGCCATCGTCAGAATTTGTGGGGACCGGGACACATCTGTGGAGCCCTGCCCCCTATGTAACGTTACATGGGGCGAGGCCTCGCAGACCTACAGATGACTGGTGCACAGGGAAGAACTGCTAATGATGGCGTGCCCCATCAGCTTTGGGCCTGGAACAGTAGACACGGCTGTCCTCCCCCTCCTTTCTGTAACAAAAGATGGGAACTACAAAGTATTGGGAAGGCTTGGAATAGATCATGATCCAAAACTTACCACATCATCTGTAAAACACAGAATGCAGTGTTAAACTACGGGCATGCACGACTTTCAGTGGCAGTGGGTTACTATGATTTACTGATGATAGGGTAGATCCAGAACTACGTTTGCCATACGTTTATTTGCGTAGCGTATTTTCGTACGCGTAAATTCGTTACACTCCCCTCGGCACACCCCTTGAACGTACGTATTTTGTAAAGATACGCTTTCCAAATCCTACCTTAACTTTTGCCAACGTAACCGCAGTCATATGCACACGTACGTATGGGCTAGACGAATTTACGCAGCTAAGCACGCCCATACTGTACACTTTAAATACAACCCCCGCCTACTTCAAGTATTTCAGACGTATTTTGGAGTAACGTAAAATTGGCACGTCCACACGTAAGTATTTACGTGACACATACGTGAATGGCCCATACGTTCACAATTACGCTACGTTAATGTGCGTATTTTCTATGGTGCGCATGCGCAGTGCGTTCAAAACAGCGATTATACGTCTCCGCCACGCGTAAATTCGAAGCGTTGTTCTGGATCAGGCCCGATGTGACAGAAGCCAGAAGCAGCCAGATGAATTCGAAAATGTAGAAGGATATACTGTCTGCTGTGAATAAAGCAAATTCAGTAAAGGTGATTGGATGGCAATACAGTACACAGATGGACAAAAATCCAAAACATACTCTGAAGATTTTTTTTTTTTTAAAGGCAAATAAGAAGAATAATCTGCAATTATCGAGCCAGTCATATGATTTCAACATGATCGGACATGCATTTGCCTTACTGAAGACAAATCTAAAGTCTGCAAGAACCAAAAACAAACAACTGTAGACAGCTGCAGTTGCGGTTTAGTAAGACATAGATAAGGATAACACTCAGCATTTGGTGATGCGCGATGGTTCCAGACATCAATCAGTCATTGCCTGCAAATGATTCTGGACATATTACTAATAAACCTTTTGTTTTGCATTTAAGTTGAGCCCTTGAAAATAGGGGACTTTCAATACTATATTTATATAGTATAAAGCTGGTCAAGAGTTCCTGTGGTTATGGATGGAGTGTGATGGTGGGTTCCAAATGTTAGGTTCCTGGTTTTTCTGCATTTTATTTTACATATAGATAAACAGGTTAGCTACTGGTTGATAGAAGTGTGCTGGGGAGTTTTTTCCTTTGTTTCTGTTACGGTACCCTGGGTTTACCTCCACGGAGTACCAGGGTGACCGGAGAGGGAAAGAAGAACCGAGTAACTCACCGGATAGTAGAGCCTGATGTCGGACCGAGTGTTCGCCAGAGCCCCAGATGGTGGGGATAGACTGGAGCTGGTAGGTACCCGTCAGGTTACGCACCTTAGAGGAAAACTCGGAAGTGGAAGCGGGAGCAGATGGGGAACGGATAAACAAGCGGGGAATAGCCAAAGAGGAACCAGAAGAGACTGGACCGAGACAAACCACAGGTAACACTGAACAACACATCGTTCAAATGGCCCGATAAAGGAGTGTTTTGAATGATATGGTGTGTACGTATAAGTGTGCACACTCCAGCAATCATACCTGATCAAAACCGCTTCATCGCATCTTTTAAAAAATGTAGTTTTAGCGATCAAGCCGCTCAAGAATGACGGCTCAGCCGTAAACGGCGCCATGCAGGCCGATGGGCGATAAAAATGTTCTATAATATCGTCCATCATTTCGAAACTTGTAGTGTGTATGGGGCTCAATGATTTTAAGTATAAACAAAGCAATTAATCTAAGAAACCCCAATAATTTATGCCATACCGCAAGTATTTTACATCTCGCATCAACTGAAAGGTGACAAATCTGAGGGTCCACAAGTAACAGCAGGATTCACGAATGAAAGGGCTTGGATGGTCTCGGCGGGGCCTGTTCTTCTAATGATATTTACTCCTGGGTGGGTGGACAGTTATTTATTATTATTATCGTTTATTGATAAGTCGCCACACGGTATCTGCAGGGCTGTACAGAGGCAATTATTACATATACAACACATTTAGCAGACAGGGTACAAGTTGAAATAAATAAGCAATACAATACATGTACAATGCAAAAATAAACATGCAAAGGGGGGGGGGGGGGGGGGAAAAAAAATGGAGGCGGTGAACAAACATGAGACATTGGGATGGAGATTGGGAGGACGGGAAAGCTTAGCCTGAAGAAGTGGCTTTTGAGGGAGCGTTTGAAGATTTGGAGGGTGCAGAGGGGCGGCCCGGCAGAAGTTTGCAGGGGAGTGAGAGGTAGTTATCAGGTTGGAGTTGAGGCGACGGTCACCAGCAGAGCGGAGGGGTTGGAAGGGAGGGAGGGAGTTTGAGTAACATACAGATGATGGCAGCATAGTTACCCGTGACACAGAACCGGTGTGTGTTTTTTGTTTCTGCTGACGTGTGTGTGTGTGTCTGTGTGTGTGTGTGTGTACAGCCATGACACAGGTAATAACCAGGACTCCTCTTTCTCCCTCTCTTGTAGGACACAGAACCGGTATTTGAGGAGGAATCTAAACCTATTTATTGTCAGAACTGCCAAAGCATTTCCTTCTGCGCCTTTACGCAGAGGTCTCTCCTGGTGGTTTGTGCTAAATATTGGAGGGTAAGGGACAAAGCACTGAATATGGACGATGTTCAGATCAATTTATAGGTGAATGCAAACAGGTGCATGAAAGGCCAGAGGGGGTAACTGCTAGCCACAGACACACAGGGGAGGGAAATGCCCTGGTAAGAGACAAACCAGCGTCTAATGGTGAGCACTCCGCATAAAGGAAGTGTATACAATCATGTGCTTGGGAGGATAGTGACATTCTACTGGTGAACATACACCTATAGAGGGCTAATGGGAAACATACACCTATAGAGGGCTAATGGGAAATATACACCTATACAAAGCTAATGGGAAATATACACATTTATACAAAGCTAATGGGAAATATACACCTATACAAAGCTAATGGGAAATATACACCTATAGAGGGCTAATGGGAAACATACACCTATAGAGTGCTAATGGGAAATATACACCTATAGAGTGCTAATGGGAAATATACACCTATAGAGGGCTAATGGGAAATACACACCTATAGAGGGCTAATGGGAAATATACACCTATAGAGGGCTAATGGGAAACATACACCTATAGAATGCTAATGGGAAACATACACCTATACAAAGCTAATGGGAAACATACACCTATAGAGGGCTAATGGGAAATATACACCTATAGAATGGTAATGGGAAACATACACCTATAGAATGCTAATGGGAAATAGTCTATTTTAATATCGTTTTTCTTACTATAGTTTTATGTAAAGGTCGTTATTACGTGTGATATGTTGTTATCTGGCTGGATGTAGATTTATGTGCACATCGCATCTGACGCGGAAACAAGGATAAGACCGTGTGGTGCTTTATTCCTTAGGGTCGTACACTCCTCTTCCATACCCTGGACTTTACCTTAACGCCTCCGTACCCGCCCCACGTCAAATGGGTCTGGTGCGTATTGAAGGATCGCACTTAACCAAGCCCTTACCGTACGACTTAAACACTTCCCCTCCCCCCACCCATCATGTACGCAGGGCAGGTCATCACGCCCCACTGGCAGAAAGGCTTCCAGGGAATAGGGAAACATTCGTAGCGTACGCCCGGGGTATGTGTAAATACACTGCTTCTGTATCCGGATAATAGTGTGGATTCAGACATCTGATTTGCCAGCCCGAGTCTCTGTGTGTTTGCGTCTACACGTGCAATCCAATTGGAATGTCTCCCTTTTCCCCGGGTGCTGCACCTGGCCGTCTCCATTTCTTCATTTCCCAGCTACCTGACGTCCAGGTCTCATGCTGCTCCGGGGTCTTTCTCTGGGCTGGGGTCACGTGAAGGGTCTCGCACTACTTGTGGGGTCACATGAAGGGTCTCGCACTACTTGTGGGGTCACGTGAAGGGTCTCGCACTACTTGTGGGGTCACGTGAAGGGTCTCGCACTACTTGTGGGGTCATGTGAAGGGTCTCGCACTACTTGTGGGGTCATGTGAAGGGTCTTGTGCGATGCTTAACTTTATTGAAAATTGTTACACTGCCCGCACTCGAATGCACTTTCATGCCATTTCCTGGGCAGAACACCAGAGGCCACATCCCTTGCTCCATCAGAGATGCATGTTGTAGGCTTTACTTAACTTTCATGCCCCCCTTACTAACATGCAGACGATGTGAAAGGCTGGGTAGTATCAGTGTGCTTGACATACATACTAAGATCCCGCACGCACGCACGCACGCACGCACGCACGCACACACACACACACACACACACACACACACACACACACACCGTCTAGGGCTTATTTATTCAGCAGCCAATTAACCTACCAGCATGTTTTTGGAATGTGACAGGAAACCGGAGAACCCGGAGGAAACCCACACAGACACAGGGAGAACATACGCACTCCACACAGATAAGGCCTAGCCTGGACCTCATGACCTCAATGCTGTGAGGCACAAGTGCTACCCACTGAGTCACTGTACTGCCCCTTTTTTAAATTCATGTTGTGAATTTACTCAGTTGCTTATTAATTATGATTGCAATGTATGTGTGATTAGATGGCGGTGTATTGTACGGGTATTATTATTGTATGTGTGATTAGATGGTGGTGTATTGTAAGGGTATTATTGTATGTGTGATTAGATGGGTGTGTATTGTACAGGTATTATTATTGTATGTGTGATTAGATGGGTGTGTATTGTACATGTATTATTATTGTATGTGTGATTAGATGGCGGTGTATTGTACAGGTATTATTATTGTATGTGTGATTAGATGGGTGTGTATTGTACAGGTATTATTGTATGTGTGATTAGATGGCGGTGTATTGTACAGGTATTGTATGTGTGATTAGATGGCGGTGTATTGTACGGGTAGTATTGTATGTGTGATTAGATGACTGTATATTGTACAGGTATTATTATTGTATGTGTGATTAGATGGCTGTGTATTGTACGGGTATTATTGTATGTGTGATTAGATGGTGGTGTATTGTACAGGTATTATTGTATGTGTGATTAGATGGCTGTCTGTTGTACGGGTATTATTGTATGTGTGATTAGATGGCTGTCTATTGTACAGGTATTATTATTGTATGTGTGATTAGATGGCTGTCTGTTGTACGGGTATTATTGTATGTGTGATTAGATGGCTGTCTATTGTACAGGTATTATTATTGTATGTGTGATTAGATGGCTGTCTGTTGTACGGGTATTATTGTATGTGTGATTAGATGGCTGTCTGTTGTACGGGTATTATTGTATGTGTGATTAGATGGCTGTCTGTTGTACGGGTATTATTGTATGTGTGATTAGATGGCTGTCTGTTGTACGGGTATTATTGTATGTGTGATTAGATGGCTGTCTGTTGTACGGGTATTATTGTATGTGTGATTAGATGGCTGTCTGTTGTACGGGTATTATTGTATGTGTGATTAGATGGCTGTCTATTGTACAGGTATTATTATTGTATGTGATTAGATGGCTGTGTATTGTACGGGTATTATTGTATGTGTGATTAGATGGCTGTCTATTGTACAGGTATTATTATTGTATGTGATTAGATGGCTGTGTATTGTACGGGTATTATTGTATGTGTGATTAGATGGCTGTCTATTGTACAGGTATTATTATTGTATGTGATTAGATGGCTGTGTATTGTACGGGTATTATTGTATGTGTGATTAGATGGCTGTCTATTGTACAGGTATTATTATTGTATGTGATTAGATGGCTGTGTATTGTACGGGTATTATTGTATGTGTGATTAGATGGCTGTCTATTGTACAGGTATTATTATTGTATGTGATTAGATGGCTGTGTATTGTACGGGTATTATTGTATGTGTGATTAGATGGCTGTCTATTGTACAGGTATTATTATTGTATGTGATTAGATGGCTGTGTATTGTACGGGTATTATTGTATGTGTGATTAGATGGCTGTCTATTGTACAGGTATTATTATTGTATGTGATTAGATGGCTGTGTATTGTACGGGTATTATTGTATGTGTGATTAGATGGCTGTCTATTGTACAGGTATTATTATTGTATGTGATTAGATGGCTGTGTATTGTACGGGTATTATTGTATGTGTGATTAGATGGCTGTCTATTGTACAGGTATTATTATTGTATGTGATTAGATGGCTGTGTATTGTACGGGTATTATTGTATGTGTGATTAGATGGCTGTCTATTGTACAGGTATTATTATTGTATGTGATTAGATGGCTGTGTATTGTACGGGTATTATTGTATGTGTGATTAGATGGCTGTCTATTGTACAGGTATTATTATTGTATGTGATTAGATGGCTGTGTATTGTACGGGTATTATTGTATGTGTGATTAGATGGCTGTCTATTGTACAGGTATTATTATTGTATGTGATTAGATGGCTGTGTATTGTACGGGTATTATTGTATGTGTGATTAGATGGCTGTCTATTGTACAGGTATTATTATTGTATGTGATTAGATGGCTGTGTATTGTACGGGTATTATTGTATGTGTGATTAGATGGCTGTCTATTGTACAGGTATTATTATTGTATGTGATTAGATGGCTGTGTATTGTACGGGTATTATTGTATGTGTGATTAGATGGCTGTCTATTGTACAGGTATTATTATTGTATGTGATTAGATGGCTGTGTATTGTACGGGTATTATTGTATGTGTGATTAGATGGCTGTCTATTGTACAGGTATTATTATTGTATGTGATTAGATGGCTGTGTATTGTACGGGTATTATTGTATGTGTGATTAGATGGCTGTCTATTGTACAGGTATTATTATTGTATGTGATTAGATGGCTGTGTATTGTACGGGTATTATTGTATGTGTGATTAGATGGCTGTCTATTGTACAGGTATTATTATTGTATGTGATTAGATGGCTGTGTATTGTACGGGTATTATTGTATGTGTGATTAGATGGCTGTCTATTGTACAGGTATTATTATTGTATGTGATTAGATGGCTGTGTATTGTACGGGTATTATTGTATGTGTGATTAGATGGCTGTCTATTGTACAGGTATTATTATTGTATGTGATTAGATGGCTGTGTATTGTACGGGTATTATTGTATGTGTGATTAGATGGCTGTCTATTGTACAGGTATTATTATTGTATGTGATTAGATGGCTGTGTATTGTACGGGTATTATTGTATGTGTGATTAGATGGCTGTCTATTGTACAGGTATTATTATTGTATGTGATTAGATGGCTGTGTATTGTACGGGTATTATTGTATGTGTGATTAGATGGCTGTCTATTGTACAGGTATTATTATTGTATGTGATTAGATGGCTGTGTATTGTACGGGTATTATTGTATGTGTGATTAGATGGCTGTCTATTGTACAGGTATTATTATTGTATGTGATTAGATGGCTGTGTATTGTACGGGTATTATTGTATGTGTGATTAGATGGCTGTCTATTGTACAGGTATTATTATTGTATGTGATTAGATGGCTGTGTATTGTACGGGTATTATTGTATGTGTGATTAGATGGCTGTCTATTGTACAGGTATTATTATTGTATGTGATTAGATGGCTGTGTATTGTACGGGTATTATTGTATGTGTGATTAGATGGCTGTCTATTGTACAGGTATTATTATTGTATGTGATTAGATGGCTGTGTATTGTACGGGTATTATTGTATGTGTGATTAGATGGCTGTCTATTGTACAGGTATTATTATTGTATGTGATTAGATGGCTGTGTATTGTACGGGTATTATTGTATGTGTGATTAGATGGCTGTCTATTGTACAGGTATTATTATTGTATGTGATTAGATGGCTGTGTATTGTACGGGTATTATTGTATGTGTGATTAGATGGCTGTCTATTGTACAGGTATTATTATTGTATGTGATTAGATGGCTGTGTATTGTACGGGTATTATTGTATGTGTGATTAGATGGCTGTCTATTGTACAGGTATTATTATTGTATGTGATTAGATGGCTGTGTATTGTACGGGTATTATTGTATGTGTGATTAGATGGCTGTCTATTGTACAGGTATTATTATTGTATGTGATTAGATGGCTGTGTATTGTACGGGTATTATTGTATGTGTGATTAGATGGCTGTCTATTGTACAGGTATTATTATTGTATGTGATTAGATGGCTGTGTATTGTACGGGTATTATTGTATGTGTGATTAGATGGCTGTCTATTGTACAGGTATTATTATTGTATGTGATTAGATGGCTGTGTATTGTACGGGTATTATTGTATGTGTGATTAGATGGCTGTCTATTGTACAACCACGTGGCTTTGTTTACATGCCGAGAATGGCATGTCGGCAGGAGAGTACAGAGCGGAGAGGCATGCGGTGATTGACAGGCGCTTCACAGAGGAACGGGAGAGGTGAGTATCAGAGCCTGTAACAGTTTCTGTGCATATTACACTTACCATTCATACACCTGTTTATTATTCTAGCAAATTATTAGAGTAACCAACTATACATAACACTATCTCTTTTTCAGTCGACCTTTAGGACAGGATGAGGTAGGCCTAAGGTGCATGTACATAAAAGGCTTATGTCTGAGTATGTTATTTAGTGGATTATAATAGTGCATCCAACTTATGGCAAGTTAGAGATCTGCTAAATGTCAGAAATTACATCAACCTTTATTAACCACCATTGATGAATTGGTGAAATGTGCACATAACAGATATGATTAGTCTAGCAATAGCATTCTGCTTCACATGTAGTAAAAATAATGCTCTTTTCTGGTAGTCTTGGATACAAGATATCATAGTAATCAAAGATTGCACAAAGGGGTTGCTTATATATCAGCATGAACATTTTATATATTTATTAATTGCTAAGACATTTAATGACCATTGCAACACTAATGGAAATTTATGTTACAGCTTTTTCAAATTCTACTCTTCTCTATATAGAAAAAATATCTGGTCTTGTCTACTTTATGCTACCGAGTCTTTGCTGCATATAGCCACATTTCCCAGGATTTTCTCAAGCAGGTATTAGTGTGAAACCATACTCCACAACATTCTGAAAATCCATAAAGGCAAAAGATTACCAGTCTGTCGTGAGCATATAGTTTGCTTTGTTATTGTATACTGTTAAATATTTTAGAGCGCATAAACTCATTAATGGTTAATGATAGTGTGTGATATGTTTCTCAATTACAATTTTGAATATTATTAGTGAAAAATCACATAACGCTGTACAATCAGTATATAAAAAAAAAACTTTAGTAAGGCTGCTAATCGGCATGGGGTGAAAACTACTGCATTTTTTATAGTTCTTTTGAAAGGTATAAATGCATGTAAGCATCTTGATAGAGGCAGAGACATCTATAGTCCAGACAACATCTTATTGTCAGATTGACCCACATTTCTGAATACTAGACCTTGTGCTCTTCAATGGTGCAGGAGTTACATTCATGAAAACTGATTTACAGAATAATGCTGTGTTCTTTTAAGCAAGTTGATGGCTAATTCTGTGTTACAATATAAAATAAATGATAGAATCTGACTAGTTTCTATGGGCAACACATTTACTCTTTAATTACTCTGATTCATTGTCTAATTTTTCATTATTTGTTAGTAAGTAATGGCATTAAAACGCTATTTCATTGTGCCCATCAAACAAGTGCCTTTTGCTTACTTGATTCCAAAGTAATGATCAAATATTCCAAAGCACTGTGCTTGTCTAGGGATGCAGTTGCTGCTGCAAAAATGCCGTTTACAAAATAGAGACAGACGAAAACTAATATTTCTATTCAGAAAATAGCACTATTTTGAAAACATTTTTATGAATGGGTAAGTATGCCAATCGACACACTTACCCATTCATTCATTCGTAAAAACCGCTGCAGCAGATTCGTCGCACTGACTGGACGGGTGAGTAAGAGTCTATGGGGAACCATGAAGTTAGGCTGCGGGGAGGGGGGTCTTAGAACAGAAACAATCAACTTGGGAACCACTTCAGAATTCGTTTGTATAAAAAGGCCCCTTCGAAAAAGGGCCGTTTGTACTGCTGACCTACACCCGATTTAATGTATCATTAATCTAAACTTTGAATCACAAACCATGTTAACACTTGCTAATCATACAATGACTATCCCCTGAAGTTTTTATTGTTTATTGAAATTTATTGAGTTAAGAATGATGCATTTGTGTTTTGTTGAAAATTCTGTGTAGCTCAGAGTTGCTAGCTGTGAAGTCCATGCTTCCAGATACAAGTAAAATAATAAAGGTCCAATCCGAACTCAATTGTGTACCAGCAAACAATAAGATTTATTAGACAGGGTTAAATAACAAAACAGAACATAGTTACAGTCAAAAGCATAATAAAAAGTAAAAGACACAGAAATGTAAGTGCTGGCAGTTCCTAGGCATAAGGAGCTTATAATATGCAAGACTGTCCCAAGCATTTAGGATAGACTGTATCCATCGGGCTGTTCACACAACATAAAAAAACTGTCACAAGTTTGGACAGAAAAATATCTATCAGGTTATTAAACCATTAATAGCTCCTCCAAGTCTAAGAGAAAGAGAATTAACAGCTCCGCAACTCAGTAATCTCCCGTATATGAGAGTAACTCACAGTTAGTAGTAGAGTTCCAAACAGATAGTTCTTTTTCAGATCCTCATAACTGGTACTCTAGTTAGCATCCCTTAGGCTGACTCAGCGTCCTCGTGTCTTCTTTCTCCTCCGTGAGTCAACCGGTTCCTGTCCCAGCCTCAATATTCAGGTGTCTCAGCTGCAGGTTACAGGAAGTCCCTGTATGCGTCTGTGTGTCTGTGTCATACTCAAATCCAACAGAAGAAAAAACACAGCATGGTCCTAGTGCAATATAGTTTTATTAAGGTACACAAGCACACATATATAACTGGTACTACTCACATTTATGAATGGACATTTCATATATAAAATGTCAAACACACCTTAGAAAGCACTTTGAAGCAGCACTCCTGTTACAACATCTAGGCTCAATCTGGTTCCGATATAGGTTAGTATCCCAGATACACCTTACAATGCTAGAAGTGGCCATTCAGATAAATAAAGCAATGCTTTTTCGACACTAACAAGCGTCTTTTTCAAGGTATAATCTTGTCACAGAATTGTCCTCAATAAATAGGTTGGTCTTTCCTCCCTCTCTATGGTAACCAATCAACAATTGGCCCATCCTCAGGTATATCTACCCATGTGTTATATGCAACCCGTGGGAGGGAAGAATATTTTCATAAGTAGACCGTCAATAAATAGTTAGAAACCAATGGTGCACTAATTCAGAAAAAAAGAGAATACATAAAATAACATAACTTATCTAAGTCAACCAGTTTAAATGACAAAAATACAAATAAAAAAACAGTGCAACTCACTGGATGTAGAAACATAATAGTACATAGTATCCAACTATATAACCAAAATACATATAAATGGGAGCCACGAAAGGGAAGGATATTTTCATAAACAGACCGTTAATAAATAAATAAAAAACAACTGTGCACTGTCATAAAAGGGAAAAATTCACATAATATCATAACTAATTTGAGTCAACCAGTTTAAATGACACAAATGCTAATAAAAACACCAGTACCACTCACTGGATGTAAAACATGATTAGGGAAAGGGTAGACTTGTCATTCGGAACTCCGTCTTCGGTGGTCCAGGGATCAATTGCTTTGCCTCTGCGTGGCAAAAGCAATTGAATTCCCAGCCAATTCGGCAACTGGATGGAGAGAATGGTCCTTTTGAAAAGGGTTGTTCGCGTCGGTGACCTACAACCCTTTTGTGTTTGTTTTAACCTGAGTTTTTATACAGGTAGTTGCTCTATATTCTTTTTTATAAAGGCCTAACAGACTCATGCATCTGGCAATAAGATTTTAAAATATAGTGCTATGATTTCTTGTGCTTTCTCTCTGTATTCCATAACATCTAAGTAGATAATTAAAATCATAAGCATATGTTTTCTGTTATAATACTGTAATGACTAATATTTATTAAAATGTTTTGGAAGTATGTATAAAATAAACGTATCTCATACACATATATATTCAGCGTAGTATGGTGCTTAAGCTTTTAGTATGACATTTAACTATAAAATTGTATAAAATGCAAACTAGGCAATAGAACTGGTCATTTTCTGTTGTAACATGTATCTGCCTTTCTATTTATAGGGCTCTTATGGTGTTGTGAAACTGGCTTATAATCAAAGTGATGACAAATATTATGTAAGTAAAAGCTGATTTATGAGCATATTATCCTTATATATTACTTATGTCTTAATATTTCAAAAATATCAGTACTGCAATTTTATTCATTTGTTTTTATTTGAGGAAAATTGTCCTTTCAACTAAATATGGAGCATTTTTACAATGTGTGGAGCAATTGCAGGGCTTATTATTAAAAGTAAATAAGTGCTAAAATTAAGTAGTAAAGGGAAAATTTAGAAGCGGTTGTATGGGAATGGGGAGGGAGGGTAATTGGGACCGAAGGGCTGGGTATAGTGTTTTATGCTCCTGTGTGAGCGTAGTTAGACACAGTTACTCCGGCTGAAGTTAGGGTAGCCTTCAGTCGGCGTAACTGTGTCTAACTATGTTCACACAGGGGGAGTGACAGGGGGAGTGCACCAGAGCTACGCTGGCCGTACTTATGGCCAGACGGCCAGCGTAGCTCTGGATCTGGCCCCATGGCCCTATTTATGTAATTACACATTTGCCTTTCAGATATCAACAGCAATAGCCTGCTCCTTTTTTTCAGTAATTTAAGGTGGCACCGTCTTATTGATTTTTAGATATACGTTAACAGAAATGCAGTACTGGGCGCTTACAGACGTGTGCAAAAATCTGAAATATTTAATATAAATCAGGTCAAATAAAACCACAAATGATATGATCAACAATACAATAAGATAAATTACACATAAGACTGTGTCAAGCAAGAGTAAGAGTCCTCTATTGACAGTATCGCTAGCTCAGTTCAACTGCCATTAACAGGCTCAATGTTTCAGCGACACTCCAAGCAGTGAGTAAGATAGGTCATCAACAAGCATCAACAGTGTGTAAGATAGGTCTCCAAGTGCACAGTCCTAATGTTGCCATTATATAGTGGCTATCTTAAGTGAAGCACAAAAAGTTCAAAGACATTAAACGGGTCACTGGTAGTGTAAGTGTGACACCCCTGCAGTAATATTTACTCTATGTAACACCCCTGCAATGCTGGGGAACAGGAGTGCAGGGTGCATGAGGATTGTAGTAACATGCCGACTGATGTGAGCGCATGAAGTGGCATGAGGGAGTTGAAAGGGTGAATGAGCGGTTGATAATGACTGTTGGAGGGGGTTGTTGCACATAGGCAGTTGAGAGCTGATGGCGGATGGGAGAAGGAGAGCTTAATGGAAGCAGAAAGTGAGAGGTAGACAAAGTCAATAGTGTTAGCACAGGTCTGGGACAGCTGAGTGAAGTTAGTGTGAGGGAAGGAGGAATAGAGAAAGGAGAGGAGGAGATCGGAGTTAAGAGAAGCCAGCAGTAATTGCAAGTGATCGGTGACAGCAAAGTGTGACAGTGCGTGAGAAGGGAGACAGAGAGAAACAGGCCGATGATCGGTGGCAACAGAAAGTATCAGTGTATGAGAGTGGGGGCCGGATAGAAACGGAGGAGATCGGTGGCAACCGAAAGTGACAGCGTGTGAGAGAGGGAGCCGGAGAGAGTCGGAGAAGGTCGGTTGTAACAGAAAGAGGTCGGTTGTAACAGAAAGTGACAGCATGTGAGAGAGGGAGCTGGAGAGAGATGGAGGAGGCCAGTGGCAATAGAAGATGACAGCAAGTGATTGAAGGTGTACAGCAGGTGATCAAAAGAGAGAGAGAGACTGGAGGAGAGAAACTAAAGGTAACAGCAGGAGAACAGAGGTGACAGCAAGTGATTGAGAGACAGTGCTGAAAACTATAAAGAGAAGGAGGGAGAGGAGAGCCAAAGTAGTTGAAGACAGCTGAGACAGCAGACAAGAAGAGAACAGAGCCGGAGTGAGAGGGAACAGATCGGTGGTGTCGGAGGCAGCGGTGTGTGAGAGCAGGACCCAGAGTGAAAGAGAGTATCGGAGGAGGTGGTCAGCAGAGGTCATCAGGTTAACAGTGGTACCAGTACACAGAAAGATAACAGAGGTGCTGACAAGAGAAAGTGGTTAAGAATAGGAAAAGTGGAGAGAGAGACGTTAAAGCTAAGTTAGGGAAGAGTAGAGATCCGAAAGAAAAGCTTGGAGGAAAAATTTAACAGTGTTTTAGTAAGTTTTAGCTGTATATCCGAAAAGTATTGTATTAAATGATAGCAAGTAAAAATTGAGTAGGAACAAGAAAATTGTAACTATTTATTTGATGTTACATTGTTGATTTTCAATTGAAGAGCTTATATAGTGTGCATATTTACTGTTTGTTACAAGAAAATTGTTATATTTGTTAAAGAAACTAAAACTACAAATTATATATTATATTGGGAAAAATGTCAGTACATTGAGACAATTGCTTTTGTTGTATAACAGTGCAGTAGTTTTCTGCCAATCCTGATTATTTAAAAAAGTTGTGAAGTAAAAGTAAACTTTAATTATCAAACAGTTGTCCTTGCCTTGGGTTATTTCTCACTCTGTCAAAACGTTCCGCAATTTCCATCTCTTAGAGTGCACACTGTTGTTGGTATCTATCCATCTATATATATATATATCTCAGCAGTGTGATTGCTCACATAAGTCCCGATGGTATGCGCATACTTAGTAGAAAATAAAAGAAGCAACTTGTTACCTTTGTAACTGTATGTTCCTGCTATAGTTTCCACGGCTGGTCCAGGTTCTCCCGAACTTCTCGATAGACCGCTGTGGTATCCTATGCTGGAGGTACGGATACGTGCCCTGTAATGCAGCCCAGGGTCAGTCCTATGTTCCCCGTTCTGATGTTAATTGTGTGGTCAGGCTCTCAGGCTTGATGAACACTTGCTCTTTAGGTCCCGTAGTTAGAGACGCTGTATTGGAGACGTATGGCTCTCAGGCTGGGATACTGCGGGATGGTGTTTGAAGTCCCGTAGTCACAGACACTGCATGCAAGCAGGTCTCAGCTCCTCTCTATCCTTGTAGGTAGATCCTCCTGATGGGGGTAATCAATGACATCGATGTGTGCACTACAGCGGTGCATGAATGATGCACACTAAACGTTCTATGCTTTTTAGAGATCTCTAAGCGGCTATGTGGTCCGCTACTCCAAACCTATGCGTTTCACCCTTTTCAGGGCTTCTTTAGGGATAAATAGTCGGAGAAAACGTTTGTGTGTTGCAGTGCAGTGTGACAGAGGTTACTGGTCTGCTAGTTTGGCTGCAAATTTAAAGGGGCAGTCCCTCAGGTATTCCAGCTGTGTTGTCCGATTGGCAGCTCATCTCCATGTGATTTTTGGAGACTAGTGCTAGATATGATTTACTAGTAGAAGTTACTGGTCTATTTTCTTGGCTGCAAATTTAAAGGGGCAGTCCATCAGGCATTCCAGCTGTGCTGTTCGATTGGCAGCTCATCTACATATGATTTTTGCAGATTTGTACTGGGTATGATTTATGTGGTAAATGGGGAAATGATAATGATAGACAGGATGGTGAAGCACAACATGTCAATGGAAAAAGCAATAATTTACATAAATGACATTTTATCATGGGTACAAAGAATACAGGCAAGACATAGCAAAAAACACTGAGCCCATTGTTAGCTAGAGGAAAGACTGGTGGATGGTTTTACTTATTTAAAAAGGAAGGTTCCTGGATCCAAGTCTATATTTAGACCTTTGGGGGCCAAGGTGTCCAGATTATATATCCACCTGGTTGCCTCCCTTGCTATCTTTCCCAGGTAGTCCCCTCCCCCCCACCAGTCTTATACTTTTTTTTTATAAGAAATTGGTTCAGCAATGTGTCATACATTTTTTTTTATTATGTTAATGTCTCTGGTGGTAACATTTAAACTGACCTATCGTTTCCAATGAGTCCTAGTTAATTTGGATCTGTCTTCTGCAGGGGTTCTGATGTTCCCTCTAACAGCGAATACTGGGCTTTATGCCTGTATAGACTGTATGTCACATACATGCTAAAAAGAGTGTGTAGGAAATAAAAGGACATGAGACTAGATCCTGACTTAATAACTACACATGTTGAATGCGTAATTCGCCTGTTCCATTCATTCTTCATTCTGCGCATGCACAATATCAGTCACTTACATAAGTCTTGGACGCACGAAACTGACTTACATACATACAGAACTTTCATACATGGGGCGGGACAGACCTTCAAGCGTACTCTACACACATTGGGCAAGATTCAGACCTACGCTTGGGTTACATTTTAAGGCGTACCGTATTTACGTTTTCATAATTACTATACACTCCCCTAGGCACTCCCCTCGGTCGGATGTATTTTTGCTGTTTTACGCTTGCCAAACCCTACCTTAACTTTTCCAAGCGTAACTGCGGTCAGCCGTAATGGCTGGCACGCCCCTTCATCCGTAGTTACACTGATGAATCATGGCTCGAAAGTACGATCAGAGTTTCTGGTTGTAACATTTGCCGCGCACATACATAGGACATCCAAAACATCGTTTTTACGACTACGGCGAGCATAAATACACTCACAGTCATAGCTCTGGATCTGGCCCATTGTGGGTGACTTACATACAGTAAGGTACTGTACAATTGTTTTGTCCACAAGTTAGTCTTTATGTGCACACAAGATGAGAGGGTTCTGGACACATAAGTGTCCTTAGATCTGTACGGAAACTCTCTGTATGTTCACAATACGCTATTAGATCTGTATCTAGCCCTGGATCCCTAGTAACTAACGCTGGAAAGTCAGAAACAAAATTCACTATAATAATGAAAATGAGTCATTTGATTTCAGATTATTTCCAGAAAATCTGTTTTAGTAAACCTACATAAAAGGTACATTTTTTTATTAATTACATGGAAAAAATAAAGCTTATATGCTAAATGCACAGATGTCTCCAAAAATATAACTTTTATAAATTTACCTGATTATAATTATCAACAATGTACAGCAAAAAATCATCTAAATAAATTGTAGCTGCAGAACAACATGTTATATTAAGACAGTGTCATGGCCAATACTATCCTTGGGCCAGATCCAGAACAACACTTGTGAGCGAGTTTACACATGGCGGAGACGTAAAATCACCTTTTGGTAAGTACTGCGCATGCGCACCATAGAAAATACGCTCAGTAACGTAGCGTAATTGTGAACGTATGGGCCATTCACGTATGTGTCACGTAAATACTTACGTGTGGGCGTGCCAATTTTACTTGAGTCCAAAATACGTCTGAAATACGTTAAGTAGGTGGGGGTTTGTATTTAAAGTGTACAGTATGGGCGTGCTTAGCTGCGTAAATACATGTTGCTCATACATAAGTGTGCGGATCACTGCAGTTACGTTGCCAAAAGTTAAGGTAGGGTTTTAAAAGCGTATCTTGACAAAATACATACATTCAAGGGGTGTGCCTAGGGGAGTGTATAGAAGGTACGCACGCGAAAATACGCTATGCGAGTAAACATACGGCAAACGTAGTTCTGGATCTACCCCAATGTTCTTAAGAAATGAAATCAATGAAAAGAAAAAAAAAGTAGCCACCTCATGGTGGATCCTAGTCCCCTGAAAGAACAGATACATATGTATGTTTGTAGCTACAATTTTAATATATTACTTGCTGTACATTGTTGATAATCATAATCACTAAAATAAGTAAAAAAAAAAAAAGGTATTTTTGGAGAAACCTATGCATTTTGTAATTTCTATGTACAGTATATGTTTACCTCTGACTGCGATAGGTAGCACCCCCCAGCCACAACAGAATTCAACTTTTTGATATAATAGTGATATATGGGGTTTTCTCTCTTTATAGGATATGTGGCTCATATGAAGGATTTCTTAATAGAGCAGGATTGGTTCTTATTCTTTCTGGCAATTTTTAATTAGTTCCTGGTCTCTCCTTTTCATGCTTCATTTTACAGGCAGTTACATAACAATCCAATAAGCACACAAAAGTAAGCAGGCATAAAAAGAAATACTGTGCATTTCTCTAACTACAGAAAAGCCGAATAGGGAATAAAGACAATCAGGGTTCTGGAGGGAAGAGGTCATGTAGGATCAACAGTCCACTAATATTATTGAAAATGTAAGCTAGATGTATCAAGTTTAAGTGTAAGAAAATAATGTGTTTTGCAACTTTCGGAACCTAGGTAGAACAATCTTGTAAGCAGAACCCATTCCCTCTATAAAAGTCTTTATTCATACGAATGAAAATTACCATATAATCATTCATGGAAGCAACACAAAGGCCCAATTCAATTAGGAGTAATGACGGGAAAAAGCTTGCGGTACGTTTTTCCCGTCACTTATGGTAGGTAAAAACCTGCACTTTTTATGCGCACCTCTATGACGCATGCATAAAATGACCCCCCCCCCAAAAAAAAAATATGCAAATAATGCGGGTGCGAAGCTAATTCATTCAGGAAAAACATTTAGTACAACATTTTTGTATCAATAGGCATTACCATCAACTGAAATGTTTTACTGTAGTTGATTGACAGTTTTACAGATGGTAGTTTCTTATTTTTCAGGTACTTTCCTGTTGGGACCAAAAAACAATAAAACAAAAACAAAGACCCACACAGCATGTTCTAATGAAAATTGAATGCTGAGAATTTTTACTGTTTGCTAACCTCTCATTTTCACTTCTGTCTCTCCCAAGTTAATGATGTTGCCTTGTATTTGAGATGCTTATGGAGACATGAAAGCTGATCACAATTATGTACTCTACCACCAATTACTTTTATTAGATACATAGTTTCCCTCTGTTCTTTTTCAGCATGGATTTAGATAATTAGAAAGTAGTTTTTTATTTCTATAGACGTAACCACATAATGAAGCTGTCTGAATGTGATTGTGCCCAGTGTGTATTATGTATGTATGTATGTATGTATGTATGTATGTGTGGTGGAAGTAGAATATATATAGATATATGTATGTGTGGAGGAAGTAGAATATATACAGATATATGTATGTGTGGAGGAAGTAGAATATATATAGATATATGTATGTGTGGAGGAAGTAGAATATATATAGATATATGTATGTGTGTATGTATGTATGTATGTATGTATGTATGTGTGGAGGAAGTAGAATATATATAGATATATGTATGTGTGGAGGAAGTAGAATATATATAGATATATGTATGTGTGGAGGAAGTAGAATATATACAGATATATGTATGTGTGGAGGAAGTAGAATATATACAGATATATGTATGTGTGGAGGAAGTAGAATATATACAGATATATGTATGTGTGGAGGAAGTAGAATATATACAGATATATGTATGTGTGGAGGAAGTAGAATATATACAGATATATGTATGTGTGGAGGAAGTAGAATATATACAGATATATGTATGTGTGGAGGAAGTAGAATATATACAGATATATGTATGTGTGGAGGAAGTAGAATATATACAGATATATGTATGTGTGGAGGAAGTAGAATATATACAGATATATGTATGTGTGGAGGAAGTAGAATATATACAGATATATGTATGTGTGGAGGAAGTAGAATATATACAGATATATGTATGTGTGGAGGAAGTAGAATATATACAGATATATGTATGTGTGGAGGAAGTAGAATATATACAGATATATGTATGTGTGGAGGAAGTAGAATATATACAGATATATGTATGTGTGGAGGAAGTAGAATATATACAGATATATGTATGTGTGGAGGAAGTAGAATATATACAGATATATGTATGTGTGGAGGAAGTAGAATATATACAGATATATGTATGTGTGGAGGAAGTAGAATATATACAGATATATGTATGTGTGGAGGAAGTAGAATATATACAGATATATGTATGTGTGGAGGAAGTAGAATATATACAGATATATGTATGTGTGGAGGAAGTAG
Organism: Limnodynastes dumerilii; assembly: GCA_011038615.1. Classification (NCBI taxonomy): domain Eukaryota; kingdom Metazoa; phylum Chordata; class Amphibia; order Anura; family Limnodynastidae; genus Limnodynastes; species Limnodynastes dumerilii. The sequence continues at coordinate 69,535 of WWET01005944.1, forward strand.
AATATATACAGATATATGTATGTGTGGAGGAAGTAGAATATATACAGATATATGTATGTGTGGAGGAAGTAGAATATATACAGATATATGTATGTGTGGAGGAAGTAGAATATATACAGATATATGTATGTGTGGAGGAAGTAGAATATATACAGATATATGTATGTGTGGAGGAAGTAGAATATATACAGATATATGTATGTGTGGAGGAAGTAGAATATATACAGATATATGTATGTGTGGAGGAAGTAGAATATATACAGATATATGTATGTGTGGAGGAAGTAGAATATATACAGATATATGTATGTGTGGAGGAAGTAGAATATATACAGATATATGTATGTGTGGAGGAAGTAGAATATATACAGATATATGTATGTGTGGAGGAAGTAGAATATATACAGATATATGTATGTGTGGAGGAAGTAGAATATATACAGATATATGTATGTGTGGAGGAAGTAGAATATATACAGATATATGTATGTGTGGAGGAAGTAGAATATATACAGATATATGTATGTGTGGAGGAAGTAGAATATATACAGATATATGTATGTGTGGAGGAAGTAGAATATATACAGATATATGTATGTGTGGAGGAAGTAGAATATATACAGATATATGTATGTGTGGAGGAAGTAGAATATATACAGATATATGTATGTGTGGAGGAAGTAGAATATATACAGATATATGTATGTGTGGAGGAAGTAGAATATATACAGATATATGTATGTGTGGAGGAAGTAGAATATATACAGATATATGTATGTGTGGAGGAAGTAGAATATATACAGATATATGTATGTGTGGAGGAAGTAGAATATATACAGATATATGTATGTGTGGAGGAAGTAGAATATATACAGATATATGTATGTGTGGAGGAAGTAGAATATATACAGATATATGTATGTGTGGAGGAAGTAGAATATATACAGATATATGTATGTGTGGAGGAAGTAGAATATATACAGATATATGTATGTGTGGAGGAAGTAGAATATATACAGATATATGTATGTGTGGAGGAAGTAGAATATATACAGATATATGTATGTGTGGAGGAAGTAGAATATATACAGATATATGTATGTGTGGAGGAAGTAGAATATATACAGATATATGTATGTGTGGAGGAAGTAGAATATATACAGATATATGTATGTGTGGAGGAAGTAGAATATATACAGATATATGTATGTGTGGAGGAAGTAGAATATATACAGATATATGTATGTGTGGAGGAAGTAGAATATATACAGATATATGTATGTGTGGAGGAAGTAGAATATATACAGATATATGTATGTGTGGAGGAAGTAGAATATATACAGATATATGTATGTGTGGAGGAAGTAGAATATATACAGATATATGTATGTGTGGAGGAAGTAGAATATATACAGATATATGTATGTGTGGAGGAAGTAGAATATATACAGATATATGTATGTGTGGAGGAAGTAGAATATATACAGATATATGTATGTGTGGAGGAAGTAGAATATATACAGATATATGTATGTGTGGAGGAAGTAGAATATATACAGATATATGTATGTGTGGAGGAAGTAGAATATATACAGATATATGTATGTGTGGAGGAAGTAGAATATATACAGATATATGTATGTGTGGAGGAAGTAGAATATATACAGATATATGTATGTGTGGAGGAAGTAGAATATATACAGATATATGTATGTGTGGAGGAAGTAGAATATATACAGATATATGTATGTGTGGAGGAAGTAGAATATATACAGATATATGTATGTGTGGAGGAAGTAGAATATATACAGATATATGTATGTGTGGAGGAAGTAGAATATATACAGATATATGTATGTGTGGAGGAAGTAGAATATATACAGATATATGTATGTGTGGAGGAAGTAGAATATATACAGATATATGTATGTGTGGAGGAAGTAGAATATATACAGATATATGTATGTGTGGAGGAAGTAGAATATATACAGATATATGTATGTGTGGAGGAAGTAGAATATATACAGATATATGTATGTGTGGAGGAAGTAGAATATATACAGATATATGTATGTGTGGAGGAAGTAGAATATATACAGATATATGTATGTGTGGAGGAAGTAGAATATATACAGATATATGTATGTGTGGAGGAAGTAGAATATATACAGATATATGTATGTGTGGAGGAAGTAGAATATATACAGATATATGTATGTGTGGAGGAAGTAGAATATATACAGATATATGTATGTGTGGAGGAAGTAGAATATATACAGATATATGTATGTGTGGAGGAAGTAGAATATATACAGATATATGTATGTGTGGAGGAAGTAGAATATATACAGATATATGTATGTGTGGAGGAAGTAGAATATATACAGATATATGTATGTGTGGAGGAAGTAGAATATATACAGATATATGTATGTGTGGAGGAAGTAGAATATATACAGATATATGTATGTGTGGAGGAAGTAGAATATATACAGATATATGTATGTGTGGAGGAAGTAGAATATATACAGATATATGTATGTGTGGAGGAAGTAGAATATATACAGATATATGTATGTGTGGAGGAAGTAGAATATATACAGATATATGTATGTGTGGAGGAAGTAGAATATATACAGATATATGTATGTGTGGAGGAAGTAGAATATATACAGATATATGTATGTGTGGAGGAAGTAGAATATATACAGATATATGTATGTGTGGAGGAAGTAGAATATATACAGATATATGTATGTGTGGAGGAAGTAGAATATATACAGATATATGTATGTGTGGAGGAAGTAGAATATATACAGATATATGTATGTGTGGAGGAAGTAGAATATATACAGATATATGTATGTGTGGAGGAAGTAGAATATATACAGATATATGTATGTGTGGAGGAAGTAGAATATATACAGATATATGTATGTGTGGAGGAAGTAGAATATATACAGATATATGTATATATATATATATATATAGACACACACACACAAGACAGTGTTGCCAACCAACACCTCCTTTCAGTAAAGGCATTCACAAGATGAACACTCAGGGCCAGATTTACTAAACTGCAGGTATGGAAAAGTGGAGAATTTGCCTATAGCAACCAAGACCACACGTAGTCAATTACGTTCCTAAATGGTACGTAGATTGCATAAATTAGCTACTACGCATTGGTAGTAGCTCATTTCTCAATTCTACGCAATTAAGAAGCTTTTGCTACTATCTAAATTAGTAAGGCAGTTATGCACTGAAGGGGATTAATGTTACAATGTACAGTATAGACAAGTATTTTCTAAAAGATTTTCTGTTAGTTGCCATTGTTAATGTGATTGTATCAGAAATGGTTATGGTAGGATCCTGCTTTTGCATTTCAGGATTGTTTTCTAAAGAACCACTGCATGGATATAGAAGTACAATAAAATCTTTAGATCTGGTCCATTGAGTGTAATTGAAAGGTGTACGTTTTACAGAACAATTGAATATTATAATGTGAAGTAAATTGAATGTAAAAATTTACAATTTAATAAAAGAAAACAATTAGTGACCAAGATACAGTAACATAATCAATTGTAAATTAAACTGTCATTGTAAGTTCTCACAAATTATTGTGCTGGCAACAAATAAATCTTTACTCTATTACATTTTTGCATAAACTATTTATTCATGAATTATTGTAATATGCCGAAACATGACAGATGTAAATTCTAAAGCTGTTTTTTTTAAGAGGTTTCAATTTACATAAAAATATAATAATTTCTTTTTACCACTTTTTTTTTTATTGAAGTGTTCTATCCTATTATATGTTATTGTCCTAGTATTCATTATCTAAATAGGCCTAGAGCGATTGCAGAAACATCTTATTTAAATTACATTTTTAGCACTATTGAATCATTTTTTAGATTACAGATACAAGCATTGCGTTTTATTTTGTTTGAGACCTCTTCCCTAAAGCTTTCATTATTAGCGTCATCTCAGGAAGCTAGAAAAGGAGTAAGCTTATTGCACTAAACTAGTTTGCAGTGGATAAATTATCAACCAGTTGTGTAGATGTCCTTTTTTTTAAAGGATGCTACTTTACCCAAAATAAGTATTGGGAAGCATTCGGAAGTACTTGTAGCCTGAGGTCCCGGCTGTTGCTAGCAGCCAGGACTCTCAGTATTTTAGTGTTGGACAGCACTGTTTAGAGGCAGCTGGGACGCTCATTATTGCTATGCAGCCAGGACGCTCACTACTAGTAGCCAGAGTTCTGGTTGATAAGCAGCCAGAACGCAGGAGCACTCTTGGCTGGAGAGTTACTGCGTAAGGACTAATCATTCCTTTAAATAACAGTTGGTGGTTTTTCCGTTTCTCATGTTTCCAGCTAAGTTTTACAACCTGACTCCATTGTCTTGTTTGTGACTACTTTTTGTTCCAGACCTTCTCCTAGTATGCCCTGCTCTCTCTTGTCTTCCTGTCTATCCCTGAGGTCCTTATGTATTCTTAAGTCTGTCTCCACCATCAAGGGCTCTAGTGAACATCTGTCTTCCGGTTAGACGCTGTTAAAATGTAATTTGGATGAAGTCAATATATTAACATTAGATATATAAATATTATGTATTATTATATAATTGTTTAGATATAGATGCTTATTTAACAAAAAGAGTATTTCAAAAAGATACACTTCCAGATGGGGCCAGCAGGGAAAAGAGAAATTCCAAAGTAATTGTTTCAAGATTACCCACTCTCGTTGACAAAGAGAAATTCCAAAAGACTGTTTCAAGGCTCCCCTTCAATCGCTAAAGGGATTTTGGAATTTCTCCATTTAACATTTGGGAACCTCAAGGACTATGGAACGCCTATTTTACAGACTCAACCAATTGTTATAAGACCTGTGGATTGTAATTCAGCCTACTTTGTGTTGCTATAAATGTGAAAGATTGTGACTGTAAAGGTAGAATTTCTATAGAGAAATTTGGGTAATAACGTTATCACAGCACTTGCATTGTTTTTGTAAATAAACTTTTTTATATATACTTAGTTCTTTTGATGCAGACATTAAATTTTTGATTATTTAACTCCTTGCCTGGGAAAGTGGTAGCCGTAACATCAGCAAAAAGTCAGGCATGTCAATAGAAGGATAGAAGTAACACATGAATACTTGACACTCTTGGCATACAGATATACCCCACCAACATAAATAACAGGCACATCCATAAAGTTCTCTAAAGTAGTATTTTCTAAAATCTTTTAACTGCTCAAAAATATAATTCATTAACAACAGTAATGTAGCATTATACTGAAGGTTTAAATTATTACTAGTCCCTACACCAGGCCTGGCCAACATTTGGCTCTCCAGGTTTTGGGAAACTACAACCCCCAGCATGCTTTGTCAGTTATCAGCTATACCTAAGCAGATAAAGCATGCTGGGAATTGTAGTTTTACAACACCTGGAGATCCATAGGTTGGCCAGGCCTGCCCTACACTAATAATGGCAGTACACATTGTTTTTCTTCATAAAGGGCAATATATTAGTTCTATATGTGACATTATGTATGTTAGATAATTATTCATGATTATTATTAAGATTAGTTCCTTGTCTGTTATTTAAAGGGGGTATAATTTAAACCTGCAAAGGTGTAACCTGCCTGGTTTTCGTAGCCTGATTTTCTAAGCATTGATTTTGCGAGCATCTAGGAGTTGTAACTGGAGTTTGAACTGGATTAGGACTGGATTTGGGCCCATTTAAATTATTTATTGTACTGAAGTTTGCTGATTTCAATTGGAATAAACCTTCTAGAATCTCTGGTCTTGTGCAATGCAGCTTTCAACAATATCAAGGGTTGTTAGGCTAGAGGAGCGTGGCGTTTTTCAAAGGAAGAGGTGTAATAGAACACAAGGGCATAAATATAAACTAAAGGGTGGTAGATTTAGAGGAAATGTGTGAAAAAATTACTTCACTGAAAGGGTGATAGATAACTGGAATAGCCTCCCATCTGAGGTGGTTGAGGCTAACACAGTAGAAGAGTTTAAACATGTTTGGGATAAATATAAGGATATCCTAAATCTAAAACTAAATTGAGGGTAAGGGACTAGGGTCAGTATAATTTGAAATAAACAACTGGGACGACTGAATGGGCCATGTGGCTCTTATCTGCTGTCACTTTCTATGTTATGTACTGTATTTGCATAGTATTGCCAAGCAAAGTTGCGAAGGCTTATATTGCGAATGAGGGGGACTTAGGGTTAGACTGCAGGGGGGAGACTTAGGGTTTGGGTAAGGGAGGGGGTTGGGAGAAACTCACCTTTCGGAGCACCGTGTTCGGGATCGGTTGCTATGCCTCATCAAGGCATAAGCAGTTGATATCCCAGCCAGTTCGGAACTGGCTGGGAGCGAACGGCCATTTTGAAATAGAGCCGTTCGCTATGGGGACCCACAATCGCCAAGCAATTGGTTTTGTAAGTTTCTTTCTTTCTTTTGATGATAATTTACCTTTGGTTTTTTTGCACTTTTTTCATGTTAAGCAGTGTGTTTTAATAGGCAAATATTTCTAAGATTCTAAGTGAAAGATATGTAAGATATATAATATTTGTAAAAGAGCCGCATTAAATTATTGATAACATAACCTCAGACAAATAATTTTAAGAGGAACTTAAGAAGATAACAAACAGTATGACAACATTAGATAAGAATTGTATTTTACTTATTTATTTGTATTTTATTCATTTTAGGCCATGAAAGTACTTTCGAAAAAGAGGTTATTGAAGCAATATGGTTTCCCACGTATGTATCTCAATAACTTATTTCAAACTGTATGGAACACAAATCGGAATTATTGAGATAGAAATAAATGATTGTTCAATCCAATTGCTGTTGTTGTAAAATGAGAATTAGATTCAATAACAGATGACTAGATCCAGAACTCTGCAGCCACTTTGCTAGGAGCTCTAAGTAAGACAGCAGCGGAGATCCAGTACCTAATCCTTGTAGCATCCTAACTGCTGTCTGGTGAGGAGAGTCCTTTCAAGTCAGAATAGCACAGCCCTTGCTGTATTATTTGCGTGCCTTCCCCCTTCCACATAGCAGAAACACTTATGCTTCTTGCTCTGCAGCATCAAAATTTTTACCTGACAGAATTCTGGTTTAAGAGGATAATGTGGCACTCACACAGGCACAACTTGGGGGTGTTTTCCAATCCCAGTGATGAGAAATCGCCCTCTTGTAGTAGGTCTAAATCAGAAATACAAAAATAAAAAAAATGCACCTGTGACTTTCAGCAACAACAAAGTGAGGACAAAAATTAACTAATCAGATAAAGGATGTAAGTGTAAGGGGAAATAAAATCCAGGTTTAGCTAGATCTCAAAAACACACCATACACATGCTAATTGCATCAAGCTTCTCACACGATACACTGGTGACTTGAGAAAGCAGCATGTATTTACCCACAAATAAGGGCTGTAAATTACATCACCGGTACAAGGACACTGGCTAATTTCTCAAGGGGAAATGAAGAAGTCTTTTTATTTTTATTTTTTATTTTTTTTAAACATTAACAGTATTAAGAAATTAAACTTCAGCAAGAAACAGTAAACTAACCATCATATTCTTGCAGTGTTATACATTAACAATACTATGAAATAAATTGATGATATATTGCTCTTAGTAGGCCTTATTTATTTTCAATAATTTCCCCCTTTTTTTAGCAGATACCTTGCAAAATTGTAAAACTGCTGTTCTTATTACTTATTATTTCTTACTTAATTTTTCCCTATCAAGTGAAGCTGGGTACACACTACAGAATATTCACTCAATTATCCTGGGGATCCCTCGATAAACTTCTGGCACAAGATCATATTAATGTGCACACTTCTACAATTATGTTTTATCACTCCAGCACATTGCGCTGCAAATATATGATACTATAAACTTCCTAATTGTAACGATCAATGATGGAATGATGTAAAAAAAAAAAACAGATGGTAAAAACAGATGAAAATGACAGATCTATTAATGAGCATGCAAAATTGTAACATATATGGCATCTACTGAGATTTTATGTAGTGTGTACCCATCTTTACAATTGTCATTATTTTATTATTAATATCATTCAAAAACAGCTTTGCTAAAATTATTTTTCAAAAAATTTTTTGTCTTTTATCTGAAGGTCGACCTCCCCCTAGAGGTTCAAAAACAGCATCAGGTGAACAGACAAAGACAATGGCACCACTGGACAGGGTTTACCAGGAAATAGCCATTTTGAAAAAATTGGACCATGTTAATATTGTTAGATTGGTTGAGGTAAGTACAAGCAGTTGCACATGCCATCTACAAGCCATACCAGCTCCTTGCTGGTTGTTATGTTGACAGGTCAAAATGTCAACAGTTAAGTACTGTGGACCGGATCCAGACTCCCGCACGTATGGAAATCTTACGCTGCCATAAGCCTGCCTTAGCGTGTGGATCAGCGGTATAATTACCATTCTCCCCCCCCCCGGCCACTTTAGCGGGTGGAGGGGAAACACAGCCCCTTCCCTTGTAAACTAAGTTCCGTACGATGGTAGTAAGGTTAGTAACACTAACATAACATCTGGAGGGCGCATGCGTGCGGAAGTGGGCTATAATTACTAAGGGCTCTATTTACTAAGAATGCATGAACGTAGCTCAGGCAAGAACTTGTGAGCTACGTTCATGCTATTTAATAATACTCACCCTCTGCTGGCTGTCCCGCGATGACATCGCGGGCTTTCTTCGTGTGACCAGAAGGTCTGCACATGCTCAGTGGCTCTCTGCTGGGACTTTGTAAAAAAAAAAAAAAATAAAGCCCCAG
>WWET01005945.1:59873-76175 GCA_011038615.1 Limnodynastes dumerilii
TGAGATATATAAATACATCTACAATCGTGTAATATGTCACGATATGTAATGTAAATTCTTATAACATTCAATATAAACACTCACAGTGTGATATTTCTTTTTTGCAGTCGTCCAATAGGATAGCTTGAGGGGGTCCCCTGCCGAGATTGACAGTAGGCCCAACCAATCAGTGCAAAGACTAACAGGAAGCCTATGCAGCCAATCAGCTGCAAAGGCCTCCTGTCAATATCAGCAGCACCTACTCCTTGTGCCAAGATTGTCAGTCCCAGCAGGAGAGGTAAGTGGAGCCGATCCTGGCACCTTTCCACAGTGCAAAATCATTCAGTTTATCAGGCACCTCCTGCTGGAACTGATAATCTGACTAATGTATGGCAGCTTTGCATTCATGTTCACTAATGGATTTGGGCAAATAGCCTGCATTAGTGCTCCCCTTTCCTCTCCTGTAACACCCTTTCCATCGTAGGCAGCTGTGGCTGTGCATTTCACCTGGGAAGGGGTGTGTCCATGAGGGGGGCGTAGCTGATCCGGTGAAGGGGTGTGACTTTAATCTGCTCTCATTTGCATGTATAATAAGGTGTAAAATCTCATTTTAGACCTTATCATATGAGCTAAGAACTCACAGGAGAGGGTCTTGTCCCCTGTAGGTGTCTGTTCCCGCAGCTCTGCTATACAGATCAGATGCTGCAGGACTGGAAGGTGAGTATAGGGGAAGGGAACTGCTGGGCCAGAATCTGGTACAGGAGCCCTTTTAGCTGCTACTGTACCTATTAAATAGGTACAGTTGGAGGGTATTGCTCTCATTACCAGGCTGGATTATCCCCTGTATGTGTCATGGTACAAGGTATAAGCACCTCTCTGCACTGCTAATTGTTAACATCATCAATGACCTTTTCGTTTGTTAGGATTGTGGTTTAGGTGTGAACCCATTTATCAAATAAACGTGTCACCATAAATGATCATTAAGACTCTGTGTGCCGGCGGCTATTTGTTCTTTAAAGATCTATGTGTTTCTTTAGCTGTTTCCCTCCCGCTGATGGCCAACGCCCCATAACACAATACCTTCCTATGCAAAGCAGTATACGCTGGAGATTTAATAGCCACGGGGGCTGGTTTGTGAGTAACGCTGGAAAAAGGCAAATGTGCAAGTGTGCAAAACCATGCTGACATATTTAAAATGTACAAACAGAATGCGTTTGCTTGTGATGTTCTGTAGCTGAACTCTAAATTAGAGTTAAATATATAGATGTCTATTTACTGTATGCATTAACAATATCAGAAAGATTTTCCCCGCACATCGTTTTTCTTATTCTTTTGCACCCCTCACATGGTTTATTGATGTTTGCACCTTTTTTGTGCGTCAGCCCCATTGTCCCGGATCCTGATTTAAGGACTCACTGACGCGTGCCAGGGTAGTTCACTCTCCTCGCATGTTTACTATATGGTTTAAATACCTCCCCCCTCCCTGGCATCATGGCCCGCCATGAGAAAGGCTCACTTGCGCAATTCCGAATCGTTCCTAGTGCGTTCCAACATGTAACCGCCGTGTGCAGACCTGCGCAGAATGTTTGCTGTTTTGCGTAATTCTGGATCCGGTCCATGGTGTATTTTAGAGACGGGGAGGACCTGTAGTGGGACTAGTAGTTTAGTTAGAAGGAGGCGTGCTAATGCCATGGTTGCCTACTTTTGCAAATGAATATCAGGGAGATTGTGAGAGCACTATCAAGGTGCTGCACCAAAGGGGTGTGTCCTGTAGCACCAAAGAGGTGTGTCCTGTAAATAGCTCCACCCATAGGTGTATCGAGCACTGCCAGGAAAACTATTTTACAATAAAAATGTCAGTATTTATGGATTATTAAACTGTCAGTGAATACTTTCATTACTATCTTTATAGAAAAGCTAAAAGTGACGCTGCAGCTGATTAACAAGATTCTTGGCCTCCATGAAATTGGTCATCTCCATAGACGTCAATGGATGAAACTAGAATCAGGGAGATTACCAAACACTTTAGGGAGTCAGGGAGATCACCCAATCTTCAGGGAGTCTCCCTGATATTCAGGGAGAGTTGGCAACTATGGCTAATGCCACCTCGAGGAGTGATTCGTTAGAAGTGGGAGGGGGAGGGACGCATCATCTGTGCGTAGTTTCTGTCTTAAGCTAAGATAGCCATAAGTGCCATAAGGTTCCTGAAAATCGGGGTGGGTTAAGGGCTGTATTAGTGAGTTATGTGCGGATCTGTCTGCCCCTAACTCACTCTTAGGTGTGAATACAGCCCGCTGATTGCAACAAGGAAGGCAATGAAAAGGTGGGGTATGAAGAATCTACCATGTGAAGGCGTGATAGGAGCCCTCAAGGGAGTGGGCCTGACCCTCATTAAATGATAGGGGACTTACGTATGCCTTTTGTGTTAGTCCGTCCCCTGAAGTGTAATATCCGCGCATGTATCAGATTTACGGATCTCCTAGGGTAGGGGAATCTATTCCATACACTAGGAGATCCGTATGGATGGGGGGGCACTTGACTTGTGCATGAATAATCTTAGGGATAGCCGTACTAATTAAGGCTTGAGGGTGGCGATCAGCAATTCCGCGCAGATCTGTGCTCAGACCATAGTTGCCGACTCTCCCGGAATGTCCGGGAGACTCACGAAATTCGGCCAGTTCTCCCGGTATCCTGGGAGAGCCGGAAAATCTCCCACAAGGGTGGTTTCCATGAAACCACGTCTTCAAGTCCTGAAAACCTGCCTGGCAACACTAGTTTACTAGTGTTGCTAGGGATAGGGAGGGACTTGATGAAGCAAATTGCGACATCAAGCCCCATACGCAATTTGCATAAATCATGCCCTTAAGCCCCTCGCCCTGCTTGCATCTATGGCTTCTCCCGGAGGGAAGCAGTCCTGAAAACCTGCCTGGACTTGATGAAGCAAATTGCGACATCAAGCCCCATACGCAATTTGCATAAATCATGCCCTTAAGCCCCTCGCCCTGCTTGCATCTATGGCTTCTCCCGGAGGGAAGCTTTAAAAAGTCGGCAATCCTGATTCAGACAGACGCAGATACGTGCGGACTTCTGGGGCCATATTTACTTAACTGCCCATAACAACCAATCAGTGAATCTGATTGGTTGCTATGGGCAACAGCTCCACTTTTCCAAACCCGCAGTTTAGTAAACCTGACACCCGATCTCCGTGCGTTCCGAAAATGTGCGAGATCCTTATCAGGTCCAGTGTAAGGAGATACAATCAGCCACTGAAGGTTGCAAGTTGTTTTATGAGGAAGGGGCCAGTTGTGTCTCAGTCCATATCTCCACGGTGATTACCCCATTGTTCTGGGACGTAGATAGTGTGATAATGGAAATCCTGTGCTTCCTGTTAATCTTGTACAACTTGTTGTTTGATGATTCGATCTACAAAACTTTTCACTTTTTTACATGAAGGTTATTCCAGCAGAAATAACAGATGAGAATGTAGAGTGAGTCATTATAGGTGTTGTTTAAACATGTTCACAGATAACATACCTTTTACAGTTAACAAGAAGATTGGCCCAGTGTCTGCCTAACGTACCTCATTGTACCTGGGTGGTCACTACAGTTGTCTATACAATATTAGTACTTGTCTATGGACCTTTTCTTTTATTAATTGCATTTCAAATGTCTGATGCAATTTTTTTTTTTAACAAACCCCGACAAGGTTTGAACCAAACTATTAAGTATTTAGTTTTTTTTAGATTGAATACAGCACAAAAATATAAAGCAAATTCACGTTACTTAGACATAAGACATAGGGCCAGCTTTACTAAGCTGCAGGGAAGGAAAGTGGGGATGTTGCCCATAGCAACCAATCAGATTCTAGCTGACATTTTCTAGTATGCAATAGGAAAGTGAGAGCTAGAATCTGATTGGTTGCTAAGGGCAACATCTCTACTTTTCTTTTCCGGCAGCTCAGTTTTCTATTCTAACGGCCATTAATAAGATTAGATCTTGCAAAACATAACTCACGTTTTGTCCTGCTTTATAAGAATGAGTGTCCCCAGAAATACTAGTGAGGGGACAAAGGCGATAGCTAGTCATGTGACAATGCTTTAGAGAGACTGATTGATGGCAAGAAAATGATTATGGGGCGTATATCATGGTTGCCGACTTGTGTCAGCTTCCCTCCGGGAGATCCCGGAGCGAAGAGATAGAGGCTGGTCCTGAAGCCCCACCCCCCCTTACCATCAATGGCCGTTTTCATAGTGGGCCGTATACGTATATACGTCCGGTGTTTACCGATATTTGATACTGCGCTTGGGTAGTATCTTTTTTACGCATGTATCTATTCATATGCGTATATGTGGTCTTTTAGAACGCATATACGCACTCTACGTAACAAAAAGTACTAGTGTTGCTAGGCAGGGGGGCAGGACTTGAGGCCGTGGTTTCAGTGAAACCACGGGCCTCAAGTCACTTGCGGGAGATTTGCTGGCTCTCCCGGGATAACGGGAGTACTGCCCGAATTTCGGGAGTCTCCCGGACATTCCGGGAGAGGCGGCAACCCTGGCATATACAAACCTCGGCACGCACAGAGATTTGAAAGTTGGACTTAAACTAAAATCCGTAGGCCTGACATAGACCTAATAAAGTTAACCGACTTGCGCAAACCACTTGCGTAGGTCTGTTTGAACAATGGTACTGCACATGCACGCAGCAGAAGTTCATAAAACAGGGCGTGCCAACCCTTTGCAACCCTGAAATACCCAAAGTAGGCAGAAGGGTCCATTAAAATTTTAGAGTGCGGGCGGGGTTATCCTCTTCCGTGTATGCGTGATTTTCTCTAGCTGAACAATGCCACATATTTCATCATTTTTATTTTATTCGATTTTATTATACATTACAATCTGTAATTTTTTTTTTTCTTTTTGCTGTTTTGTGAACCTCTGTGTGGAGAGCCAGACTTTAGAAATGTGAGCATGTTCTGCTCCTTGTAAGCAGAAAATGCTCGCAAGGAGCTGAATGCAGCTAAGCAGCAAACGGATGAGGATTTGCTCACACAGCATTCAGCAGGCACACACCTTAATGAAATAACTGACACAGAGACTTGAGTGGCTTTAAAATAGGGGACATAGTTTATTAATTGGTGGCCAAAATTTTTATTTCTTTGACTATATAATTTGGATAGATCTTGAAGGTGGCCCAACAGCAGTTGAGGTCAGCTGGGTGAAATTGCATAACATGACAAGCACCCCTTGTCCTCAACCCCCAATATGGATAAATCAACTAGATCAGCCTGTAATGAAAGCACACCCCCGGCACCCGAGGAGGCTTTACCCAGGCCCAACCGATAGGCTAATGCCCAAGCGTAATATCTTGAATGTATTGAGATGTGAGTTGACTTATCCATTTTCCGTTTTTCGAACGCGCCGAACGTTGTAGCTGATCCAACTGCTAGCGCGCACTATGCCCCGTCTGACAAGGAATAAACATGTTAGCAAAAAACTTAACCTAAACTCTATAGGAGGGAGGAAGGGAAAATTCCTGAAACAAATGCCAACCCCCATCCTCCTCTAATCTTAAATACCCTATCCTAACCCCCTCCCCTTAACAACCCAAACACCAATCAACCGTTCTTCCTTTTGACCATCCCCATCACACCACAGCCTGGGTACCCCAGACACACTACTACTGTTACTAAGCAACCCCCATCCTGCTGCTTATATCCATACCCTCCAACATGACCCTACCCATTCCGTACATAAGACTCTGCTCCTGCTCTTCCTTCCTAATCTCTGATTGCAGTCACCTGTGTTACACACCTTTCTATTCTAATAACTAGTATAACACAGGTGACTGCAATCAGATTAGGAAGGAAGAGCAGGAGCAGAGTATTATGTACCGAATGGAGGGGGTCATGTTGGAGGGTCTGTTATATCTCTTAAGGCCTATAAGGCCTTCATATTTTCTTTTTAGGAAGTGAACACAGACCACTGAATGCAGCTTATTAGGAAGTGAATGCAGCATATTAGGAAGTGAATACAGCTTATTAGGAAGTGAATGCAGCATATTAGGAAGTGAATACAGCTTATTAGGAAGTGAATGCAGCATATTAGGAAGTGAATACAGCTTATTAGGAAGTGAATGCAGCATATTAGGAAGTGAATACAGCTTATTAGGAAGTGAATGCAGCATATTAGGAAGTGAATACAGCTTATTAGGAAGTGAATGCAGCATATTAGGAAGTGAATGCAGCATATTAGGAAGTGAATGCAGCATATTAGGAAGTGAACACAGACCGCTGAATGCAGCTTATTAGGAAGTGAACACAGACCGCTGAATGCAGCTTATTAGGAAGTGAACACAGACCGCTGAATGCAGCTTATTAGGAAGTGAACACAGACCGCTGAATGCAGCTTATTAGGAAGTGAACACAGACCCCTGAATGCAGCTTATTAGGAAGTGAACACAGACCGCTGAATGCAGCTTATTAGGAAGTGAACACAGACCGCTGAATGCAGCTTATTAGGAAGTGAACACAGACCGCTGAATGCAGCTTATTAGGAAGTGAACACAGACCGCTGAATGCAGCTTATTAGGAAGTGAACACAGACCGCTGAATGCAGCTTATTAGGAAGTGAACACAGACCGCTGAATGCAGCTTATTAGGAAGTGAACACAGACCGCTGAATGCAGCTTATTAGGAAGTGAACACAGACCGCTGAATGCAGCTTATTAGGAAGTGAACACAGACCGCTGAATGCAGCTTATTAGGAAGTGAACACAGACCGCTGAATGCAGCTTATTAGGAAGTGAACACAGACCGCTGAATGCAGCTTATTAGGAAGTGAACACAGACCGCTGAATGCAGCTTATTAGGAAGTGAACACAGACCGCTGAATGCAGCTTATTAGGAAGTGAACACAGACCGCTGAATGCAGCTTATTAGGAAGTGAACACAGACCGCTGAATGCAGCTTATTAGGAAGTGAACACAGACCGCTGAATGCAGCTTATTAGGAAGTGAACACAGACCGCTGAATGCAGCTTATTAGGAAGTGAACACAGACCGCTGAATGCAGCTTATTAGGAAGTGAACACAGACCGCTGAATGCAGCTTATTAGGAAGTGAACACAGACCGCTGAATGCAGCTTATTAGGAAGTGAACACAGACCGCTGAATGCAGCTTATTAGGAAGTGAACACAGACCGCTGAATGCAGCTTATTAGGAAGTGAACACAGACCGCTGAATGCAGCTTATTAGGAAGTGAACACAGACCGCTGAATGCAGCTTATTAGGAAGTGAACACAGACCGCTGAATGCAGCTTATTAGGAAGTGAACACAGACCGCTGAATGCAGCTTATTAGGAAGTGAACACAGACCGCTGAATGCAGCTTATTAGGAAGTGAACACAGACCGCTGAATGCAGCTTATTAGGAAGTGAACACAGACCGCTGAATGCAGCTTATTAGGAAGTGAACACAGACCGCTGAATGCAGCTTATTAGGAAGTGAACACAGACCGCTGAATGCAGCTTATTAGGAAGTGAACACAGACCGCTGAATGCAGCTTATTAGGAAGTGAACACAGACCGCTGAATGCAGCTTATTAGGAAGTGAACACAGACCGCTGAATGCAGCTTATTAGGAAGTGAACACAGACCGCTGAATGCAGCTTATTAGGAAGTGAACACAGACCGCTGAATGCAGCTTATTAGGAAGTGAACACAGACCGCTGAATGCAGCTTATTAGGAAGTGAACACAGACCGCTGAATGCAGCTTATTAGGAAGTGAACACAGACCGCTGAATGCAGCTTATTAGGAAGTGAACACAGACCGCTGAATGCAGCTTATTAGGAAGTGAACACAGACCGCTGAATGCAGCTTATTAGGAAGTGAACACAGACCGCTGAATGCAGCTTATTAGGAAGTGAACACAGACCGCTGAATGCAGCTTATTAGGAAGTGAACACAGACCGCTGAATGCAGCTTATTAGGAAGTGAACACAGACCGCTGAATGCAGCTTATTAGGAAGTGAACACAGACCGCTGAATGCAGCTTATTAGGAAGTGAACACAGACCGCTGAATGCAGCTTATTAGGAAGTGAACACAGACCGCTGAATGCAGCTTATTAGGAAGTGAACACAGACCGCTGAATGCAGCTTATTAGGAAGTGAACACAGACCGCTGAATGCAGCTTATTAGGAAGTGAACACAGACCGCTGAATGCAGCTTATTAGGAAGTGAACACAGACCGCTGAATGCAGCTTATTAGGAAGTGAACACAGACCGCTGAATGCAGCTTATTAGGAAGTGAACACAGACCGCTGAATGCAGCTTATTAGGAAGTGAACACAGACCGCTGAATGCAGCTTATTAGGAAGTGAACACAGACCGCTGAATGCAGCTTATTAGGAAGTGAACACAGACCGCTGAATGCAGCTTATTAGGAAGTGAACACAGACCGCTGAATGCAGCTTATTAGGAAGTGAACACAGACCGCTGAATGCAGCTTATTAGGAAGTGAACACAGACCGCTGAATGCAGCTTATTAGGAAGTGAACACAGACCGCTGAATGCAGCTTATTAGGAAGTGAACACAGACCGCTGAATGCAGCTTATTAGGAAGTGAACACAGACCGCTGAATGCAGCTTATTAGGAAGTGAACACAGACCGCTGAATGCAGCTTATTAGGAAGTGAACACAGACCGCTGAATGCAGCTTATTAGGAAGTGAACACAGACCGCTGAATGCAGCTTATTAGGAAGTGAACACAGACCGCTGAATGCAGCTTATTAGGAAGTGAACACAGACCGCTGAATGCAGCTGTATCACAGGAGAGGGTCTGTCACTATAGTATCACAGGAGAGGGTCTGTCACTATAGTATCACAGGAGAGGGTCTTGTCACTATAGTATCACAGGAGAGGGTCTGTCACTATAGTATCACAGGAGAGGAGGTCGTGTCTCTAGTGTCACAGGAGAGGGTCTTGTCACTATAGTGTCACAGGAGAGAGAGTCTGTCACTATAGTGTCACAGAGGGGGGTCTGTCACTATAGCAGAGCTGTAGGAGTCTGTCCTCTGTTATAGTGATCAGATGCTGTAGGACTGGAAGGTGAATATAGGGGCGGAGGGAACTGCTGGGTCAGAATACGGTACAGGAGCCCTTTTAGACGGCACAAACCATTAAAAACACAGTACTGTACCTGCTAAATAGGTTGCAAGTATGTAAAGGTGGTTTGACAAGTCCTGTGACTCTTAGGATTTATATATACCACTAGCATTGGACATTCTTCCTGCCCCTTTCTGCTATTTTTACAACATTATCATTGTCAGCGAGGAGCTCCCACAAATCATCACCACCATTTCCACTGTACATTACAGCGCAATACTCAACACTATTTGCATTGCTGGGGAAAGGGAATGTACTGTATCTAAGAATGGGCCTGCATTGTACTCGACTGTAACGTGTCCAGATCACTAAAAAAAGGTACTGTACCTGCTAAACAGGTACAGTTGGAGGGTATGATATATACACACATACATACACACACACACACACAGTTCCGAAATATTTAGCACTTTGCACTTGCACTATAACCTGCTTACTTTACACCATTATATAAAAATAAAAATGCAACCTCAAAAAATATTCCCGATAAGGCTCCGATCCAGAGGCAAAGGCGATCCGTCACGCCTGGCGTGTGCTGTAGGAGCCTTTGAAAAAGTGGAGCAGGCTACGTGCACAATGCCTTTGTATGGCAAGCAATTATGTGACTTAGCGTGCAGACTCACAGCGGTTAAGCGCAATGCACCTACGTGGCCAAACAGGTGGTCAGCCTCTGGACTTAGACATGACCTGTGATTGGTGCAAATATTGGGATGTAAACAGTCCTCTTTTACGTCTGTGATTGGCTCTGGATCGGGGGCACTTGCTTGGGCCCCGCCCCTTACTGTACGTTGGCTATGTCTCTCAACCCCATCCCTCCCTCCCTCAACACGCCCCTCAGAACGCCACAGCGTCACAGCTTAGATCTGAATCAGATCTGAAACGTCACGTCAGCTGGTGTATAATCACCTCTGGATTGGGTCCTAAAGATGTTACAGTTTAATCTGTGATTAGCTTCTTGGAGATACAGCATAGAAAGTTTGATGTCAGTAAGGCAGTGAGTGCAGCTGTGACTAACAGCGCTATTAAGATATTCCGCCACAGGAAACGTTGCGAAATCCAGTGCAGAGTCAGGACGTGTACATCGTGTTCTTTCTTATACAGCGCAGGGAGATCACCTTCCCCGATGGACAATAATCTCTGCAAAACAAACCTCATGGTTAGATATTAACAGCTTCTATCTATAGAAAAGCTTATTGGAAGCCGCCTATGTGCTGCATTCTGCGATAGTGAGACACACAGCCTCCCATAAAAAAATGTTCTCATCCCTTTAATGATATCGGTCCGGATTCGCATTTTTATTTTTTTCGTAGAAGTTACTCTTCTACGCTATCTATGTAACGTTCGGTAAATAGTGTAGAAGAGTTGCTATGCATGTGTAGTAGCTCAGAACCTAAAACTACGCCCGGAACAAGAATTCTCAAGTCAGAATCTGGGCCATCATTGCTCAATACAGATGTGTGTAGAATACTCCCCTAATTTACCGCACGTAGGAACAAGATATGAAGAGAGGGTATACTTTAGACTAGATTTGGCCAACAGATGGTCCTGGTAACCCCACTTACTTTCTGTGTTCGTGTTTGATGTGTTTGTTACGGCTTGTAACACTTGTTCAAGATGCCTACTTGTATGGTATAAACAGTGTTTAATTACATTGATCTAAGATGAACTATCGACTCAGGGAAGAAATTTGCAAGATAACATTAAAATCAGGGTTGCCGACTCTCCCGGATATTCCGAGAGACTCCCCTGAAATTTGGGCAGTTCTCCCGGTATCCCAGGTGAGCCAGCAAAGCTCCCGCAAGCCCCACCCGCTGTGCGGGGCTTGATGATGTCATCAAGCCCCGTCCATCCCCTGAAACGCTAGAGAATACAGGATTGATTGACGGGATGGGGCTTAATGATGTGACTTGCATAAATCGTGTCATTAAGCCCCGCCCCTTGCAGAAATCTATGGCTTCCCTCTGGGTTCTCCCGGAGGGAAGCTCTAAAAAGTCGGCAATCCTGATTAAAATTGAGATTCAGTAGAAGAGGTCACATGACCAGCAAGCTGTGCTAACTTTATGTCACCTGACAGGAAACATTAGTTTAACGTATTGTCCTTAGCCAGGAATCCCAGAATGGCACTAGCCAGGGGTGCCAACTGAGGGCGCTGTCCAGCTGAGGCTAGAACCAGGGGGCAAGTCCCAAATGTAGATAGGATCTGCCTGATTAAAGCCAGGACAGGCGTTGTTATGGGCAACATCTTCACTTTTCCAAACCCACAGTTTAGTAAATCTGGCCCTGTGAGTAATCTTATGTTTGACCGATATGCATCTTGTTTCTAGTCATTTAAACGATAAGCCCGTTAGAAATCCTGACTTCTGTACACTGCAGCCCATAAGGCGTCCTTGAAACATTAGTAAGGTATTTTAGTTTCTAATGACTTTACAACGGGTCATAAAGCCCTTACTAAATAACCTGGTTCTTTATTATTGCAGCACACAGACAGAAATAACCCACTTGTAAAAATTGTCAACAAATAACGTGACTCGGAAATTCTTTGGGGCCATAAAAACGTGGACTGGATCCAGTAGGCATTTTCCGATAGCTAAGATGCCCGTTTCTATGATAGTGTGTTAGATGGGATGTGGTATGCAATTTATAATGTTATTTGATTAATATTGATACGCTAAACAATATTTATATGACAGTGTATAAACTTGACATAGTTGTATTGCTTTAAAACACTAAGATCTATAGTGTCATTATACTGACCTTAGTGTTGCCAATACTTAGAATTCCTACACTAACACTAATCATTACTGCAGCCTAACCCTAACTGCTGCCTAACCCTTAACGCTGCTTAACCCTAACCACAGCCAAACCTAACCCTAACTGCTGCCTAACCTTGACCACAGCCAAACCTAACCCTAACTACAGCCTAACCCTAACTGCTGCCTAACCCTAAACTCTGCTTAACCCTAACCACAGCCTAACCCTGACCACAGCCAAACCTAACCCTAACCACAGCCTAATCCTAACTGCTGCCTAACCCTAATCCTAAACGCTGCTTAACCCTAACCACAGCCAAACCTAACCCTAATTGCTGCCTAACCCTAACCACAGCCAGACCTAACCCTAACTGCTGCCTAACCCTAATCCTAAACGCTGCTTAACCCTAACCACAGCCAAACCTAACCCTAACCACTGTCTAACCCTAACCACAGCCAGACCTAACCCTAACCGCTGCCTAACCCTAACTGCTGCCTAACCCTAAACGCTGCTTAACTCTAACCACAGTCAAACCTAACCCTAACCACAGCCTAACCCTAACCACTGTCTAACCCAAACCACAGCCAGACCTAACCCTAACCGCTGCCTAACCCTAACCTTTGTCTAACCCTAACCACAGCCTAACTGATCTTTCACTTCCACAAATTAAAGTGCGATCCAACACTTAAATAAATAATAAACAATTCTCAAATGATTACTATAGAGAGAGGCATGCAGTCAGTAAAAAAAGACTTGTGAAATCCTTAACGTACACATTTCCCCTGATGAAATCACAGATGATGATGAAACGCGTCAGTGCCTATGTTATCACTATTGCTATAGTACATTCCCACAAGTGGAGTCTTATTCTTGGATGTTATGAATCGTTTGTATATGAGCCATTGCACTGTCACCATCCTTTCATTACTAGACCTATTATCATTGCCCAAAGTACAAAACCAGCGTGAAGACCATTCAGTTAGGTGACCCGCGCGTTATCCATCAGAGCTTGGATTCCTTCCTGTTCACCTGTTTAACCTGATCTTTGGAAACATCCAGCAAGCAGAAGAATTCAGAGATATGATCATCATTTCCCTCTGGGTTAGAGTGTTGTACTGATACGCTGTCTACTCTAACTACTATCAGTGGGCTCTTATCAGAAGCGTGATTGCTGTTTTATTCCCTGTGGTTCATTCCGAGTGGTGAGTTCATTACTATCCCGTATTTATTCACCTACATAGTGTTCTGCCTACATTTTAGTGATATCTGGGCAGCACCATAGCTCAGTGAGTAACACTTGTGCCTTGCAGTGCTGAGGTTGTGAGTTTGATTCCCAGACTAAGCCTTATCTGTGTGAGTGTGTTTGTTCTCCCTGTGTCTGCATGGGTTATTTGGCTGTTGACTAAATTAACCCTAATGGGCTGGATCCAGACTTAAGAAGGAGCTTGAAATTAAGGACCTGATTCACACTTAAGAATCTTCTTAAAATAAGAATCTTCTTAAAATAAGAACTTAAAGTTACACCTGGGCTAAACCATGGTGATTGCAGGGGAGTCATATTTCATCTGTTGCAAACAGCACTAGTGTTGAGAGGTGATATTTCCCAGCCCAAGTCTAAATAACAGTGTAATAGTAAAGCTGGTCAGTATCTGTTTTTAGTAAGCAATTCAAAGATATGTCCCTGCATGCAAAGAATACAATTACATTGACTCCCCCTGCAATCAACATGGTTTAGCCCAGGAGTGACTTTAAGTTCTTATTTTAAGAAGATTCTTAAGTGTGAATCAGGTCCTTAAGGATTGCGCCATCAAGTCCCTCTCTGTCCCTAGCAACACTACGATACTAGTGTTGCTAGGAGGAAAGCAGGACTTGAAGCCGTGGTGAGAGATTTGCAAGCTTTCCCGGGAGTCGGCAACCCTGGTATTAATCAGGCTGAAATAGTTCAATACGTGGAAGCTATCCTTGTAAATATACCTAGAAATGTTTAGTGCAATGTATTTGCTTTCTTTAAAACCAATCAAAAATTTGATCCTTCTCCATGTTAATTAACATAAAAATGGATTTTCAGTTCTGAATGTAAAGCAATATATGTAATGCACTTATTTTATAAACACTTTTTTTTTCACATTTTATGTAATAAGTTTAGGGCTCTGATCACACAAGCTTACAATCTACAAGCATGGTGTACAAGCATACTACACAATACCTGTAGTCTGAAGGGTTACCCTGCCTGCTTTAGAGAATGCACCATTTAGCATGAAAACTATGGGTCGGATTCCCAGTTAATACAACCAGCTGCCTTCGGAAGTCAGCTGAGTACTGGTACTGCACCTGTGCGGATTGAGGATTACTGGTAGGGTCCTGTTGGCGGATCCACTATCCACCTGTAGAGGACCAGGATAAGTGCCTTTCGGGGGTTGTGAATCAACAATCCCGCTTGATAGTGGAGGCTAGCGTACGGAATTTAGCATTACCTCTGGAAACGGCTCTATATTTCCTTGAAGAATCACGAGGAATTTAGTTTGTGTTAAAACAACAGATCACCCGTGAGAAATTCATGTCAGCGGAAAATATTTAGCATGACTAACAACATGATCTCCTGAGAGACATTGTTGATGTTATGCTGAGGCTTTTTCTGGCTTTATCTTGTGCACAACAACTGAGGTTATGTTTATAGTCAACGACAGCACAGAATTCTAAGGTTACATCGTCATCAATAATTCTAATAATGGATTTTTTTCTTTCTTGAATCCTGAAGAGATTCTAAGGCTTTGCTTACAATGCGGAAGTGTCATCCTAAGCCTAGCAACCCTGTGACTAATCATTTCATCTTCCTGCAGCCTTCTAGTATATCCAAACAACATTTACCGAGAGGAAAGCAAACACAACAAAAAGCGCATCAAACCATACTAAAGTGCCAACAGCTTGAATTGACAGGGCATGTTGTTGCCATTCCGTAAATGGCTATTTCAAAAGTCATAGCGCCAACAGCATGATGTGGACTGGATCATTTGAGACATTATTCTAATTTAGCAAAAATATATTTGGGCTCAGGGTCCCTGATTCAGACTTAGGCCCGAAGGGGACGTGCGTAAGTCAATTGTGTAAGTCCCCTTAACATGTAACATTGGCGCATGTCCTAACTAAGTTCCGTGCGCCTAGAGAGCCGTTGTGGAATATCTGGTGTGCATCTGCGCATCAAGAACTGCTTATCATATTTCAGACCCTCCAACATGACCCATTCCATTAGGTACAATGTAATCCGCTCCTGAGCTTCCAACTGTCACTCACCTGGTTTAAATGAATTAACTGATATTTTAAAAACTATTTGCCTCTTCAACAAAGGTGGTTACCATAGTAACTGACAGTTGGAAACTGAGGAGCAGAGTATTTTGTACCTAATGGAATGGGTCATGTTGGATTCTATGGTATGGAGGCCTGTTACGCATCGTGATGAAAGGGGTGTGGCTGGGTCGGAGGAGAGGGGGGGCCTCTGGCAGGCGCTCCCCCTGCATTGTAAATAGGTTTACTGAGACTAACAGCTTAAAACAGCTCCATGGATGAGTGCTGAGCGTTGTTAATGATCGTGAGCAGCAAAGTCAAGCGCTCTATTAAGCTGTCAATCTCTGAAAGCTTTTTTAACGCAGATGGTCCAACTTAGCCCCGCCCCCAATAACTCATGACTCTGCCCAGTCCCGTCCATCCAGAATCTGGCCCCGCCTCCTTCCTATGGGTCCAAGCCTGTCACGATCCACCCCCTATCTGGTCCCATGCCAGCACAGAGGTAGACCTAGATCAGGGGTGTCCAACCAGACAGGCCCTTACAGCCAAAAAGTTACCGTCGAAGGACCGTGTTCAGACTATCGGACGTATAGCATATACGTCCGGAGTTTAGCGTTTTTTACTACTGCGCAATATCAAATTTTTAACGGAATCTACGTATCTTTTTCTTACGTAGATTGCATATATGCGGTTTTAAAGAGCGCTTATACGCAATCAGTAACAAAAAAAAACAAAAACATATATACATATATATATATATATGTTTCACACATACAAATAAGCAATTGTTGTCACTCACACTCTCCCACAAATACACGAAATTACATGAACTATGAACCTGCCTTACACTGGAATTTGATGGACTCATTCCCTTCTCCTGTCGCTTCTGATCCGCAATCCTGGGACAGCGCAATTCCCTGCATTATACAATACAGAAGAGAAACACAGACCATGAATGACACTGACATACACACAAATACACATAACTGTCACACACACACAGATACAATGACACACACACACACATAACTGACACACACACAAATACACATAACTGTCACACACACACACACACACATAACTGACACACACGCACAAATACACATAACTATCGTCACACACACAAATA
>WWET01005946.1:4725-19518 GCA_011038615.1 Limnodynastes dumerilii
TATTATGGAGGGTGGGCAGTGATTATTATGGGGTGGGGGCTGCTATATAAGAGTTAAACTAGGGAGGGGCAGTGATTATTATAGGGTGGGGGAAGTGATTATTATGGGGAGGGGGCAGTGATTATTATGGGAAGGGGCTGCTATATATGAGTTTAACTAGGGAGGGGGCTGCAATATCTAATTAAAACTGGGGAAGTGGGCCTGCAATACCTAATTAGAGGCCTGAAGGGGAATGTGAAGGGGGCATAGAGGCCTGAAGGGCCATATGAATGGGCGAATATAAGGAGGAGGGAGACAGGCCAAACTTCGCCTAGGGTGCCCAAGGGACCTAGCTCCGGCCCTGCTGTTACTAGGGTCTGTGACCTGCAAGACAAAAGCAGCAGAGTTCCTTCTTTGATGAACACCAGTGGTGTATTAGAATCAGCACCGCAGGAATCAACAGTGTCAACCTTGACTAGTCATGAGATATGACAGCCACATTCAACATAACAATTAGTTAACAGTCAGGTCAAATTAAACACCCATCTTCACAATGCAGATTGTCTCCATATGCCATACTTTTTATAGGACACAATTAGACTAAATGGTCCTGGGATTTTAGAAGTGCAGTTTATTTACTGTAAGGAAGGTGTTTTTTGACTGCACTATAATCACTAACGGGCAGTTAGTGTGTAGCACTTTCCAACCAGCTGAACTCCTTCAGGGTGGGTGAGCATTGTAGGAAATAAAAATCCTCAGTCCCCCAAGATCAAACTTATATAATAACGAAAACAATTGTTCTGCTTCATGCAGAATGTTTCAGTACAGACTGGGTTAAAATCTGAATATAAAAACACTTTTGGCAGTGTGCGTCATTGTGTCACAATTCTGACAGGCTTGTAATTTCCAGAAGAGAGTTGTTGCTCCCTCTCCCCCTCCATAATACACTATTATGTATTCAAGATTAACATATACCTGTTCTGCTGTGTTTCACAGTACGAAAGCAAACTTAGAAGATGCTTACCTCTGTCACGATTTACAAGCAATCTTGCCTGAGTTTTACTGAGAATGTCATCTTAGCCTTTCATAAGGTCAATGGTCTTTCTATGATTTTGGGTATTGTGGAAACATAATTAATAATTTAATATTAAAATATAACATCATTAGTGACTTCTGCTTAGCTGGAGAACAAAGACCGCAAAAGTGTGGGAAAATGTGAACGCAAGCGCACGAACGCAAGCGCGAGCGCTGTTATGCGAGTTCACGCTTTCGCGGGCTTTCATTACATTTAAAATATTCCACTTTACATACACATTTAATAAAAACAAACACACAGAGATCGTCCCTATTTAATGTATGTTTTTGTTCATATTTACTAAAACTGTGTTTTATCTTTGTAGAAGGAACAGTAGTCAAACAATCGCCGATCAGCGTGTGAATGTAGTAACTATGTCGTGTTTATAGTCTTAGGGTAGATAAAATCATAACCCATATTGTTAGACTAGACGCCGAAAGACTGCATGTTTGCGGTAGTAGTTATGCGCATTGCTAGGTTAGAGTAAGAAAGTGTGAATGATATGCAGATGACCCTCCGGGAGGAGAACAAAGGAAGACCCCAGGACCAATGATGACCCAGGAACCACAGGAGGATTGAGATCTCTCCAATCAAGCTGAAGTGCGGTGACCCCTTTCATCTATGGACAATAAAAAGGACTCCCTGATGGACATTCTCTCTCTATCCCTGAGAAGACTTCTGGATTGAACGTCTTGCCTTCTAGTTGGTCATGCTGCTGATTGTATTGGTTGACGCTGTACCTTGCCATTAACCTGTTCCTTGTCGAGTAGACACGCTTTTGTAAGTTTAAACGAATTTTCGTCTCTGTGATATTTTTTGGTGTAAATTGCGTACTGACGCATGGGTTACCATTTTTTGGGTACACAGACTTTACAATTTGGGGGCTCGTGGAGCGGAGATAATTTCCTGCTTTTCCACAGTGCTGCTTTACTGACCAAGGGTGGAGGATATGGTGAGTAAATGTAATATTTTATGTTGCTAATATTTGCTAATGTCTTGTGCCTAGTGTCAGTTAAGCGAGCAGTGTATAGTGTGGGTGGGAAACTTATTGTGAATCTGGGATAAAGTCATGTTTTAGTAGGTAATTACACGCAAGCATAGATTGGGTTAATCGCAAGGTGCGGGTTTTTTGCTACTTTTAAAGTTTGCATTTTCCCGCGCAAAGTAACACGTGTTTTTACCCTATTGTCGCCATAGAGCTCAGAATCTTTCCCGTTTTTCCATAGTCTGCTTATATCAGAAGCTGTAAACTTCGGTGCTGTGGAAACTAATTTCTATAATTGATACATTATTGTATTATTGTGGTTTTTTATTGAAGTTGTTGAAGTTAGAGTTAGAATTATTTTGAGAAGTTATGAAAGACTGTGTTGATATTTGAGTGTCCTGGGCCATTATTAGCATCTGGTTACCTTTGGTATAGGTTATTTTAATCGTGGAAATTGAGGGGACTGGTGTAGTGATTTTGGTTTAAGTGCCCTACCGACAGGCTATTGAGATATCAGGTTGTGTTGTCATACTTTTCACAGTGGAAAGGAATAACGTTATTTTGATGCGTTCTGATAGCGGATATTCGTATTAAAACTGTGTTATTGGACTTTTTGGTGATTGTTACCCTTTGCGTATTTCTTAAAAGTGCGTATTGTGTGTACGTTCTATCCATATAAATTGTGCAGTCTTAAATATGGGTAGCGGATTAACTCGAAATGGGGCTGACAGAAGGGTCATTGCGGATAGCGCAAGTGGACCGGAGGTGGCGCAGGCGTCGACTTTGTTTATTATGAATATAAGATATGGTACAGTTGCAACTAAGTATTGTAGTCAGTGGGTCAAATTGACTAAGTCTTGTGATAGTTAGTTTCCAAACATCGGAAGTTTCGATGAAGGCATTCTGGATACTTTAAATTATCATATATGTAGAGTTAAATCTCACAAAAAGCGGGAGAAGTTCATGAAAAGTTTGGCTTTGTGGAAACAAGAGGGTAAACTTTGGCGCGAAGGCCCCGTGAGCGCATCTCCGGTGCAAGTAACCGCAAACGCGAACGCTTCGCATCCCTGCGTTAATTCTGCGCCTGCGATAACTACGCATGCACCTCCTCCTCCTCCTTACATGGGCGGGAAGGATGATCCAAGTTTTCATTCTGTTTGCTCTAATTTAACTAACCTTTCTTCCCATAATTTTACTGCCAATAATACTGTTACTAGACTGTATCCTGTCTTAGAAAATGAATTAGCAAAAATGGATGTTGGGGATAATGAGAGGGAAGATGATTGTACTTTAATATCTGCACTTACACATGTGTTACACATTCATGCCAACCACAATAGGCCCAGTGCTGAGACATGTGGTGCTGCTGCTGTGGCACTACAGGTCCCAGCCACACCAGGTGCAAATGCTTCTACTGCTTCACTTCAAGTAGCGGTCGCATCTGCTGCTGAATCAGATGCCATAGCATCTGATTCCACAAACATACACGCAAATCCACTCAATAATACGCAGCCTAAACTTAGCGTTATAGCGTCACCTACTCACGCAGTCATTACCAAAAATACGCAATCCACAAACATATTTGTGGATGAATCACCAGCGCACATAACCAGGTCAATTACTCACAAAGGGCCTGATCCTGAACTTACTAAATCCTTACTGATCCTGAACTTACTAAAGCACAGCGTATCGGCGTTCACTTACCCCGACACTCCCCCTGTGCTATAGTGCATCCGCTTTGCGGATTAACAGGAGTGCCAGAAGCTAGAACCCCTTTCACATCACCACCGAGCTTCTTAAGCGTGAATCAGATCCTTAGTTAGTAAAGGAACAAAGGCAGAGATATCACATATCTACACCACAGCCCCTGCCTCAGCATGTGCTCTGTGCGCCCATTAAACCACCAAATTTCAGCAGTGACAGACACATCACATTTCAAAAGCATTATGCTTCAGAGTTGTGACTCCTATGCTAACGTCAGAACTGCAATTGTTAACTTAGGATTGTTGTCTTTTTGAAATCTTGAAATGACCTGTAGCATACAAATGAAAATGCAAGCAGTTTGTTTACACTGGGAGAAAGTTTTACCATAGGAAAATAAGTATTGCATTCACAGAAACCTTAAAGCGCCAATGACGGATCAGGCCCCCCACATCACACATCAAGAAATAAAGTCACAACAACAGATATGGGGGTAGATCCAGAACTACGTTTGCCGAACGTTTACTTGCGTAGCGTATTTTCGCGTGCGTACCTTCTATACACTCCCCTTGGCACACCCCTTGAATGTACGTGTTTTGTCAAGATACGCTTTTCCAACCCTACCTTAACTTTTGCCAACGTAACTGCAGTGACCCGCACACGTACGTATGGGCAACACGTATTTACGCAGCTAAGCACGCCCATACTGTACACTTGAAATACAAACCCCCGCCTACTTAACGTATTTCAGACATATTTTGGACTTACATAAAATTGGCACGCCCACACGTAAGTATTTACGTGAAACATCTATGGTGCGCATGCACAGTACGTGTCTCCGCCACGCGTAAATTCGCTCACAAGCGTTGTTCTGGATCTGGCCCATGGCTTTTAAAATTGGGGGCATAGTTTATTGATTGAATTAGATTCGACTATAAGGGAAGAAATCAGGTGGCGGCAATAGAAAGGTGGGAGGTCAGCAAACCATGACATCGGGCCTGATCCAGACCTATGCCGATGCGCTGTTACTAAAGCACAGCGTATCGGCGTTCACTTACCCCGACACTACCCCTGTGCGAGCGTATGGCCGCCTAGCCCGCCCTCCCACTCTCATTAAACTACCTAGCCCGCCCGCCCTACACTAACCTGAATGTAGGGACGCTGGGGGATGTCCCCTCCAGCGTCCCTACGGCGCTGCTACGGCAAAAAGTACGGCGCTGCTACGGCTGAAAAGTCGATCTTACGCTTACGCCCGCCGTTGTTCTGGACCAGGCCCAATGACACTAATGTTAACAATATTTGTAAGCAACTTGGTCTAAAGTTTCCAGTATACGTAGAATGGCAAAAACTTTTTACCATAAAACAAAAGGATAGCGAAAGTGTAGACAATTTTATTCGAAGGGCATTGTTTGAGATGATAAAGTACACTGGTATTGAGGATATTAAAGTTAACCCCAATTACAGATAACTGGCAGTCTCAGTATTGATGACTGGATTTCTGGATACTGTAAGAAATAGGATCCAGATATCAGAACTTGAATGGCAGGACTTAGATGTAGTCAGGATCAGGTTATTGGCGGTATTTCATGAGAGAAATGTAGTTAAAGGAAAGAAAAAACAGTCTGAGCAGCTAATGACATTTAGTATACAAGCTCTGCAATCACAGACCCACACACCTCAACACATGACACATAATGGGAATGTGAATCTAGAAAATAGAATTAGCATCAAATGCTTTAAGTGTGGGCAACATGGGCATAGAGCCTTCCAATGTTGGAAGGATAGGGGGCATTCTGGGTATGATAACAATAATTGAAGACCACCACAACAGGGGCCTTATAGATCCAGGGAAGGGGGTGACAGCAGGTTTGACAACAGGTTTATTGACAGGTTTGACAACAGAAGAGTGGACATTGCTGTAGCTCATGCCAGAAGGGATCAGGCAACTAGTCCCCACAACCAATGAGGGTCAGGTCATACCTGTGATCTCATGCAGATAGGATTGATTAGCGGCCCAAATAAGGAGCCTAATGTAGAGGTCAAAATTGCAGGCATTAATCAAACTTTTCCTGTGGACACAGGGGCGGCCAGATCTGTATTAACTTCTCCTGTTACTTTACCTTTAACTAGGAAAACCATACGCGCAGTGGGAGTCTCAGGGGAGGTGCAACAATATCCCCTAACTGCACCTACAGAAGTCACCATTGGTCCTTTACACACTAAACACTCTTTTCTCCTTGCAACTTCAGCTCCTACCAATCTACTCGAACGGGACCTGCTGTGTAAGATGGGTTGTGTAATTTATTGTACTCCTGATGGTGTGTTCCTGGATATTCCAGAGTCACATGCACAGGAAGTACAGGACATGTTAGAGGCTCCTCCTAGGTTAATGGTTCTTTCCTCAGGTAAAATGCAGTACCCAGCTCAAGTAGAGGAAATGTTGTCACAACTACCTAGTCATCTGTGGACCAAGAATGGGCAGGACACTGGATTAATGGCTAATGTGTCACCAGTTAGGGTAACTTAAACTTAAAAAGTGGTAAGCAAGCACCAAAAATACCTCAATACCCTCTGAAAACTGAGGTGGAAGTACGTGTTCTGCCTGTCATGGAACAGTTACTACAACAAGGTATTCTGATTCGTACCTCCAGTGTAGCTAATTCTCCCATATTCCCAGTCAAGAAGTCAGGGGGGAGGGGTTATAGACTCGTGCAAGATCTGAGGGGCGTCAACAAGGTGGTAGAGAGTCAGTTTCCAGTGGTACCAAATCCAGCTGTAATATTAATGCAAATTCCTGCAACCTCTACGCATTTTACCGTAATTGACCTATGTTCTGCATTTTTCTCAGTCCCTTTACACCCTGATTTTCAATATTCTTTGTATTCACAGTACACGTGGACAAGGTTACCCCAAGGTTTTATTGATAGTCCAAGTATCTTTTCACAGGCTTTGCATGACTGTTTACAATCTTTTCAACCCAGTAATGGGTCAGTTTTGATACAGTATGTGGATGATTTGTTGCTCAGAATTCTTTGAGGCATCATTACATGATACTAAAGAATTGTTGTTTCATCTCGCACAAACAGGACACAAGGTATCAAAGGAAAAGTTGCAGCCATGTCAAACTTAAGTCAAGTACTTGGGACACTGCCTGACCAAAGGGTTGAGACATCTGACAGAGGACAGAATTAAGGCCATACGGAAATGACCCTCCCGCAGAACCAACAGCAAGTTTGTGCATTTATAGGGGCGTGTGGATACTGCAGGAATTGGATTCCTGGGTTTGCCGTACTAGCATTAGCGTTACAGGAGATAATTTCTGCTTCTAAGTCTGACCGTGTAATACACAGAAGAGTCAGAGCAAGCTTTTAAAAATCTAAAAGAAAGCTTAATGTCAGCTCCAGCTCTTGGAATCCCTGACTATACTAAACCCTTCGATCTCTTCTGCACAGAAGCTGTTGGTTGTGCGGCAGGTGTATTGACACAAAAACATGGGGATGCTAACAGGCCAGTGGCGTACTACAGTGCCCAGCTAGACATTGGGCCAGATCCAGAACAACGCTTGCAAGCAAATTTACGCGTGGCGGAGACATAAAATCGCCTTTTGGTAAGTACTGCGCATGTGCACCATAGAAAATACGCTCAGTAACGTAGCGTAATGGTGAACGTATGGTCCATTCACGTATGTGTCACGTAAATACTTACGTGTGGGCATGCCAATTTTACGTTAGTCCAAATTACGTCTGAAATACGTTAACTAGGCGGGGGTTTGTATTTAAAGTGTACAGTATGGGTGTGCTTAGCTGCGTAAATATGTGTTGTACGTGAGCGGATAACTGCGGTTACGTTACCAAAAGTTAAGGTAGGGTTTGGAAAGCGTATCTTGACAAAATACGTACGTTCAAGAGGTGTGCCTAGGGGAGTGTATAGAACTTACGCGAATAAACGTACGGCAAACGTAGTTCTGGATTCACCCCATTGTAGCTAAGTCACTCCCAACGTGTCTCAGAGCAGTGGCGGCTGCCGCTCTTCTGGTGAGTAAAAGTGAGGATGTAGTACTGGGCCATGATTTCACTGTTCATGTAACACATGCTGTGTCTGCCTTGTTAATTTCCGCCCAAACTAGACATGTCTTCTCTACACGGTTTATAAGATGGGAATTGGCACTTATGGCACCCGCTAATATCACTATTAAGAGGAGCAATACGCTAAACCCAGCTACGTATTTACCGTATGTGCCTCATGATGCACAAAGGGTGGATGAGGATCTAGGAGCGGCTGGATTTAGCGGACAGGAAGACACTCATGATTGTATGGACTATCACACTTTTACTGCAAGACCTGACATACGGGACACCCCGATAGATGGTGCAGATGTGACCTTTTACACGGATGGGAGTTGTCATAGACAGACTGACACAGGTGAAGTATGTACTGGTTATGTCGTAGTAGACGATGAAGGTATAGTATTAGCTGAACAGGTAGCAGAACTTGTGGCTTTGAGAAGGGCATGTGAAATAGCAGAAGGAAAAATTGCTAATATCTATACGGATTCAAGGTATGCTTTCGGTGTAGTCCATGATTTTGGAGCCCTGTGGACAGCAGCTGGGACACCTGTAGCACACTCCACACACATAGGGCCTGATTCAATTGCAGACGTTATTTAAAAAAATTTAGCGTCGGAAAAAATACGACGCAATCGCCCGCAAAAAATCTCCTAATTCAATTGTTTTTATTACGCTGTGCTAAAACAGCAGGCAGCGAAATAAAAAAATTACGGGAGAAAGAAAAAACCTGATTCTAAATGCCGCAAATGACCTCCTGCTAGCAGGAGGTGCCCGGCGCTACTGAGAGGCTATTACCCAGTGCCTGAAATCACGTTCTCACGATACTTCAGGCACTGGGTAATAGTATCTCAGTAGCGCCTGCACTTCCTGCTAGCAGGAGGTGATTTGCAGCGTTCAGTGAAGGATTTTTTTTTCTTCTAGCAGCTGCTCAGCGGTCCCTGGATGGCAGGGCATGGTGTCTAATGCCCTGGCATCCATGGGCATGCTGATGCTTGCAGTTCTACAAGCATCAGCATGCCCTGTTGGGGCACAACATAGGGCAGCGTTAAAAATCCACACCTCTCATAGGTGCGGATTTTTATCGTTCAAAAACCGGCGTATTTTTAACGCTAGAAAAATAATTGAATTGCAAAAAAAAATATCGGCCGTAATTTTACAAAAAAATAGCGTTAAAAATACGCCGCCGAACGCTTTTTAGCTAATTGAATTGGGCCCCTAAAAGGATTGTTAGCAGCCATACAACTGTCAACAAAAGTTGCAGTTATCAAATGTAAGGCACACACATATGAGACGGACACAGTATCACTAGGAAATCAGAGAGCAGATGAAGCTGCTAAGGAAGCAGCTGCTACAATGACATTAAAGAAAGGGAAAGTTGACAGTTTGATGGTATTTGAATCTCTAACTATGCAGAAATTAATAGAGATGCAGCAATTGTGTTCCCCACAGGAAAAGGCCGTCTGGAAGACGAAAGGATGTAAACAAAAGCCCTCAGGGCTTTGGAGGGATGGACAAGGGAAGCCAGTGGCTCGAAGAGCATATCTCCCTGCACTAACTGAAGCAGCACATGGTCTGACCCACTTAGGGAGGGGAGGTATGAATAGATTGGTAAGACCCTACTGGTTTGCACCAGGATTTCCTGGAATGGCGGACAAGAAAGTTAAATCATGTCTTATATGCTTAAGGAAAAATATTGGTAAGTCCATTCCTGTTGAACCGTCCCACATACCACCAACAGAGGGTCCTTTCCAGGTAATACAAATTGACTTTATACAGTTAGCACCCTGCAGGAATTTAAAGTATGTTTTGGTATGTGTTGATATGTTCTCTCACTGGGTAAAAGCTTACCCAGCTGCATCCAACACAGCTGCTTTTACTGCAAAGAAGCTGGTACAAGAATTTGTTTGCAGGTTTGGCATACCAAGAGTGATTGAAAGTGACCAAGGTACTCACTTTACTGGGGAGGTATTTAAGGCCATGTGTAAGCTTATGGGAATCACCAGTAAGTTGCATACCCCATATCACCCACAAGCCAGTGGGAAGGTGGAAAGGTTCAATGACACCATTAAAAACAAGCTCTGTAAAGTTACTGCTGAGACAGGTTTAGCCTGGCCCAAGGCACTACCCATCGTCCTTCATAGCACCAGGACTACTCCTAGATCTCCACTAAATTTGTCCCCCTATGAGATATTGTTTGGATGTCAGCCTCATTTAATGATAGACCGACAGGAAGAATTGAAATGCAATAATGATGTGACTGTCCGTTATCTCATACAGATGAGCAAGCAGCTCAAGAAACAACAAAAATGTATTAAGCTGATAGCGCCAGACATGCCACAGAATAATTGCCATGATATTGAACCTGGGGAATTTGTGATGATTAGGAATTTCTTACGTTCTGGTTGTCTGATTGACAGGTGGGAAGGACCATACCAAGTGCTGCTAACTAGCACCACCTCCATAAAGGTTGCTAAAAAGAATACTTGGGTCCATTCATCACACTGTAAGAGAGCTGTCAATCCTGAGGAGGTTCGAAGCAAGGAGGAGGACGTGACGATCACCCCTGACCTTGAGTACCTATTCCAGGAAGACCGAGTCGAGACAGACCAATCTCAGCGAAGGAGTTACTAATATCCTACCGAGGATGAAGTCCATACTATTTTTCTTAACTCTCACATTCTTTTCTAGTACAGTTGATTCCAGGAATGGTAAAAGGGTGGTGGAGATCGGGTCTGGTATGAAGACGAATGATGAGTAACAATTGGACGGTAGTATGGAATCATGGGCTATGCCCAACGATATAGGTTCCGAGTATAAGAAACGCTCTAACTCTGAGGAGAAAGATTAGTGTATGGGATTGTCACCTGAAGAATATTGCATTTGTAAGACTTGTGCCCCTGTTATGGATGGGAATTGTGTACAACTGTGCCAAACCAAATATAACCCATTGTTTGACGGACGTCCCTTAGATCATTATCATGCTTTAGTGGGGAAGGTCCTAAACCACAGTGAATGCTGGGTATGTTCCCATGTACCTCAGAGGCAGGATAATTTATGGTTGATTCCAATTCCTTTGAATACCTCAGAGATACTTCATTTACGAGGTGGGAGGCCACTAACTGAATTTAACGTATCTGGATCCCCAAGTCTCAGACTAAGGCAATATTCTACAGATCAATCCCTTTTGTGTATAAACTTTACTAACCATATGAGACTGGGATATTGGGAAGCTGTATGGCATAATTACACTATGGTTTACTCCGTAAGAGCAGATAGCGAACCCATACTGACTAAAAGAGTACAGGAGGTCAGAAACCGGAAAGGTTTCCAAACACTCGGTTGGTGGATCAATGCCACAAAGATAGCAGTAGGAAATGTACACCCTGCATACTGTAAAAACATAGTTCACGAGGACAACTGCAAAGCTCAAATGAAAGCATTAGGTAGAGGAAGCTTTGTAAGTGAACTATGTCAGGTTTTATTACATCATAATATTCCTTTTGTTCTCCCTGACGATGTGTATTATATTTGTGGGAGAAGAGCCTATAAATGGCTAGCCCCAAATTCTCAAGGATTATGTTTTCTGGGTAAGATAGTACCTGAGGTACTAACTATATCCCATGATACTATGCTTGAGGTACATAGATCTAGTCCCCCTCCTTATGTACATGTTCCTTATGAACACCGGTACACGAGAAGTTTGCCACATCATGGGAAACCTATGGCCACTGATTTAATAAACGAGTCAACCGGGTTTCAATTTTTAGTAGCTTTAGATATTACAAGAACTGCTAGAGGTACTCTTAATTACAAATACATCCATACCTTAGCAAATTTGATTGATAATATTACTGACATATACGATGACACTTTTCGGTACACCGGTTTAGAATTACAAGCTTATAAGAAAGAGTTAACCCAACATAGAATGGTATTGAATTACCTGACAGCAGGCACTGGAGGTTATTGTGTCACTCTGGCCACCCAGTTTGGGGTTAAGTGCTGCACCTACATCACTAATAATACTGAGGACCCCCATGAAGTAATAGACCGAAAAATGGATGAAATACTTCAATTAAAGTGGGCATTCCGAAAGTCTCACAATGTATACCTGTCAGATGTGGGAGAGGAAGTAGCTGAATGGGTGTCATGGTTGAACCCCGTAACTTGGTTCTCAGGATTAGGGAGTTGGGCTAAAGCACTAGCCACTGGGGTGATTAAATTGTTAGTACTGTTAATGATCATGATAATTGTGCTAAGTATGAAATGTGTTCAGGTAATAATAAAATGTAGGAGGAAGAAAACAGAATTGGTTATGAATGTGACAGAGAACATAGAATTAACCAATGAAGTTTTATTTTATAATCCAACACTAGAAACAGTTTAGGGGCGATAGATTGAGAGGTCTATCGAAGGGTGGACTGTGGAAACAGAATTAATAATTTAATAATAAAATATAACATCATTAGTGACTTCTGCTTAGCTGGAGAACAAAAACAGCAAAAGTGCGGGAAAATGTGAACGCAAGCGCGTGCACTGTTATGCGAGTTCACGCTTTTGCGGGCTTTCATTACATTTAAAATATTCCACTTTACATACACATTTAATAAACACAAACACACAGAGCTTGTCCCTATTTAATGTATGTTTTCGTTCATATTTACTAAAACTGTGTTTTATCTTTGTAGACGGAACAAACAATCACCGATCATCGTGTGAATGTAGTAACTATGTCGTGTTTATAGTCTTAATGTAGATAAAATCATAACCCATATTGTTAGACTAGATGCCGAAAGACCGCATGTTTGCAGCAGTGGTTATGCGCATTGCTAGGTTAGAGTAAGAAAGTATGAATGTATGAATGATATGCAGATGACCCTCCAGGAGGAGAACAAAGGAAGACCCCAGGACCAATGATGACCCAGAAAACACAGGAGGATTGAGATCTCTCCAATCAAGCGGTGACCCCTTTCATCTATGGACAATAAAAAGGACTCCCTGATGGACATTCTCTCTCTCTCCCTGAGAAGACTTCTGGATTGAACGTCTTGCCTTCTAGTTGGTCGTGCTGCGGATTGTATTGGTTGACGCTGTACCTTGCCATTAACCTGTTCCTTGCCGAGTAAACACGCTTTCGTAAGTTTGAACGAATTTTCGTCCCTGTGCTATTTTTCGGTGTAAATTGCGTATAATTGCGTACTGATGCACGGGGTACCGTTTTTGGGGTACACGGAATTTACAGTATAGCAAAATTCTTCTCAGAACAATGTGAAATGATCAGGTGCTGCTTACCATATAACAAAACTTGCTTTCAAAATCCCACAAATGGATTAAAAATGTGTATTAGCAATTTCATACAGTTCTACAGACTCATTTGCTATGTAGAGTCACCTAAACATATCACACAACTAACAGGCTTCATCCACACTGGCATTCGTTTCAGGTCTATAGAAGTATATCGGGAAAGATGTTTGTGTCAGCCATTGTGTTCTTTCTCTCTGCTCACCTAATCCAGTGTTCTGATGAATGTGGTGTACACCACAGAACATGTACAATGTATTCTTGTAGTGACAGTCAGACTTTAGGCTCAACATAACCCTATACAGTATACAGTCTGATTGTTGAATGCAAAATATGTTATGGAACAGCTCTCGACTTTTAATTTGGTAAAAGAAATTTTTTTTTTAATATTTATAACTCCATTTACAAAACTGTGATCAGTTTGATTTCATGATATTTCTCCTGAAAATAAACTTTTTCATATTTACAAGCTATGATCGTCATGGAAACCATGGTGACCAATAGCTGCAGTACCCACGATTCATAAGAACTGGCCGGCCGATAACTGAATTTACTAAATGTATGAGGATGGCGTTAGTATAAGTATTCCAGTGGTCTCCCCATATACCCCCTCTCCTCTAATAGCTGTTATTAGGGAGAAGAAAATGGGGTAATATAGATGAAGACCACTGGAGTACATGGCCAGCATGCGTGTGTGTGTGAATAAAATGTATAAAAATTATTATATATGTTTTTTTTTATAATTAAAAAAATATCAAAAAAATTATTTTTTACATTTAAATATATATTTTGCCCACTGGAGCCACCAATGATGTTCCTTGTTTATATAAACAAGGAACACCAATGGGTATGCTAGTGGGCAAAAAAAGGGGAGAAAAAGAAAATGGTAAAGAAAGAGTTAAACTCACCTGCCCGGCGTGCCATGTCTCACTTGCTGAAGTTAAGTCCCAGTGCATGTGTAGTGTGTATTACTTTTGTCACTTGAAATTGTTTTACCTACTGAAAAGTTAGCTACTGAGCATGCACCAGGACTTCATCTGCCAGCAGGAACTAGCACCTTCACCAAAAGTCCCACAGACCATCGCGGAACCCTGCCGGATTAATAAATATAGAGCAACAAGCTTGGATTCCTTCATTAGCGCTCACAGCACTAATAGTAGTAAACAGAGCCCTAAATGTTATACACCTAATTCCTACTGATAAGTCACTCCATACTAATATGACCAGGGGAGGATAGTAAATAGGCGTTACCGGCAAATTTCCTGGTATGCCGGTATCCTTATGAGGCCGCCTCATCAAAATATGTCTTTTTTTTTTTTTGTGACAGCAGATTTGTAGCAGCCGCTGTATCTAATATGACGAGGATAGTAAATAGGCGTTACCGGCAAATTTCCTGGTATGCCGGTATCCTTATGAGGCCGCCTCATCAAAATATGTCTTGTCTTTTTTGTGACAGCAGATTAGTAGCAGCTGAGCTGTCTTCTTCATTGGCTCAGTACAGGTCCTGTACTGAGAGACCTCCGCAGTACAGGATCAAAATTGGGCCAATGAGGGAGACATCGCAGCTGCTGAATGATCTGCAGCCAGGAGACAGGAAAGGAGAGATTGTCTTACAGTTGCCAGGGGGCAGTCTCAGCCGTTGCTACAGAGCAACAGACAGCCAGTTGCAAGGCTGCCTGCTGCTG